>JXCR01141804.1:51670-76723 GCA_002079205.1 Phalaenopsis hybrid cultivar | reverse complement strand
AACATCAAGATCCAGGCATTTGATGAACAATAGGATATGGTATCCTTCACCGACATAAGTCTAGCGCTAGTCGGCTCGAACCTCCTCAGGTTGTTGGCAGTCCTATGCCTGGTAGCGTAATCGACTCGTGGACAACAAAGATTTCAAAAAAAAAGAGATAAGTTTTGATAAATCATTTTCAAATGAAGNAACCTTGAGTTTATCACTTCTCCATCCTAATCCACTAATACCTGATTTTACCTACTTCATGTAATAAGCACAATTTTACCCTTCATAATACATATACAAATCACCTAAATTCATTTTTTAATATATTCCCTTCAATATATGCCACTCCAAATGTCCCTTCAATATAATCATTCCTTAATTTATCAGTTTCTAGTACGCCTCACATAAATCATAAAATTCTCATTTTTATGATGGTCAAATTAGGAGTGAATGATTTTATTACTACCAAACATTCAAATACTTGTAATATCACAAACAACCAAATTCCAGATTTTAAAAATTTATCTCTAATTCTATAAAATATCCCCTAAGGTATCCTCTTAACATGCAAAACTATCATGGCGTATTTATATTTTAATCATCAAATCTTAATTATTTAATTACATGATTATTGACATCTTCATTCTCCAATAATACTATATCTAAAATACTTAAACATATCAATATGTGTGTGTGTGTGAGTGATTTGGTAGCTCCATTCAAGATTTTTAAAATTTATCTCTAATT
Source organism: Phalaenopsis hybrid cultivar (assembly GCA_002079205.1). Lineage (NCBI taxonomy): Eukaryota > Viridiplantae > Streptophyta > Magnoliopsida > Asparagales > Orchidaceae > Phalaenopsis > Phalaenopsis hybrid cultivar. The sequence continues at coordinate 75,988 of JXCR01141804.1, read as the reverse complement.
CTATAAAATATCCCCTAAGAGATCCTCTTAACATACAAAACTATCATGGCGTATTTATATTTTAATCATCAAATCTTAATTATTTAATTACATGATTATTGAAATCTTCATTCTCCAATAATACTAGATCTAAAATACTTAAACATATCAATATGTGTGTGTGTATGTGTGTGATTTGGTAGCTCCATTTTGTTCTCATTTTTTAAAGTATGTGATTCCTATTGAAAGACCATAAATTATTGTAAAATCAAGTACGGTATCTATGATTGCCAGAGATGTGAGCCAAGCAGACCAATGAACCGGCTCAAGCATGGCTAGATAAATGGCTCGTTAGCTAAGCTCTATGAGCTAACAAGCCAGCACTGACTTAACTTGTTAGTTCATGAACTAGCTCGTTTCAAAAAATATTAATATAAAATATACCTAAATTATATTAATTTTCAATAATTTATCTTTAAATTATTAAAAATATTTTAAAATGATATTTTATATTATATATCAAGTTATTTATTATTATTTATCTCTTAATTGTTCATTCTATTTATCATTTTATTATAATACTAGCTTTAATTAATATTATTTTCTCTCTTTTATAATAAACAAGCTGAGGGAGGCTCGAGCTCAACTTGACTCGACTCGACTCGTTTACACCCCTATTGATTATTCTCTGACATACAAGTTCATAACTACCATAAATTATCTCATAGCAATCCTACGAAAACCTAAATGCCCATTTAAACTTCCAATAATAAATATCATTCATTCATCAGGTATACGTTGATTATGTTTGATAATTTATCAGTTTCTTCCAAAAAAAAATATATATCATCATCTCCTAATCCAACTTGAGCAAAAATATTGACCAGATCCATAATGTAAAAATTATCTAAATAGAAATCACACTATAGCTAACTCCATTCACCTCAACAACTTTATCTTTCAATTCTTATCTCAACTATATTTTTATTGTTAATTTTTTCAACATATAATAGCTTATAATCTTTCCAAATACCCTTTGATTTTTCATCATTCCATTAAGTTTATTGTAAGCACCCAATTTTACTCTTCTTCTAATTACTATGTCAGTTAATTCTCCAGCATTCTCATTCAACATCTTGAAATTTACTATAGTAAATTGAATCTTAGATTTAGAACTAGTCTAACTTAGCTTACTTCCCACCGCAATCAGGTAAGGTTGCAGTGTGTCAAGTATGGGTGACGTTCAAGTCCACCCTTGCCTGCAACTTGGAATCATTATAATGGTTTTTAGATGACCTGCTCCCAATTTAACATCAACACTCAATATTCTCATCCAGACTACAGCCAAACAATCACGATTATCAAAGCACAAAAACAAAACTTAAAATGATAATAATAATTGAAAAAAAAGGATGATGCAAAATAAAAAACAAGTTGTTAACCAATGAGTAAAATAACAGCAAGGCAATGGTCGTTAAAACAGATGTGGTACTCACTCATACACCTTTTGAAGAAGCATTCCACAAGAGAAATGGATCAGGGTCCTAGAAACTTTTCGATTATCCTACATAAAATTTATCATGGTACTCATACACCCTTCGAAGATCAATAAAGATAGATCAATTGTTTCTCTTCCCATTTTCTCATTACTCACATTAAAATAAAAAATATACATATCCTATATATTTTATCTTCTAAGAAAAATACAATATTAGTTATCCTAGACCAATGAATCTAAACCCATTTCTACTACACTCACGCATAACTATGCAAATTTCATATCAGGATTTAACAGATGAAACAAAAAATTCAGCTACTAATTTTCTGATGTAACGCACTAGCATTATTCACAACTTACAAAATGCTGTTATTAGAGCCGATACTTCAAAACAAAAAATAAGAAAAAAATGATGACATGCACAATGAAATACATTTTTTTCCCACGGAATCCAAATAAATTGTAAAGCATACAATAATTTAAAGAGCATTAAAAAAGGGAGTTTTGCAAAGGTTTAAATGCATGAGGATTCAGCTAAGCGACTGAAAAAGTATTCCAAAACAGAAACGGATAAGCGTCCTGGAAAACTTTTTGATAATCCTACATAAAATTTATCATGTACCCACTCATACACCCTTTGAAGATCAAAAAACACAAAGATCACTAGTTTCTCTTTTTTTTTTTCTCGTTATTTGCATTAAAAGAAAAAAAATCTCCTGTAGATTTATCTTCTTAGAAGAAAACTCCATTAAAATGCTATACCAATGAACCTAAACCCACATTCCATTACACTAGCTCATAACAATGCAAATTTCATATCAAGGTTTAGCATACGCCAAAAAAACATCAGCTTCAAATGCTCTAAGGTAACGCCCTAAATGATTTACTTACAAAATGCTGCTGTTAGAGCTGAAAGTTCAAACCAAAAAAATAAAAGAAAGACGACATACACAATGAAATACANAATAAATATAGCTGAGCCTAGTCCCATACGAGTGCTTGCGGTCTCCCTCATCCGAATTTTCTTTTTGTTTTAATCGAAGTTTTGGAACGAGGCACTCGTGTTACTTTTCTTTTCTTTCGTGATTTCCCCAGGAGTTTCGAGGATTTTATTTTACTTGAGTCTTCTTCGTCGAGTCTCTCGGGTTTTTTCCGCTTTTCCTCGGATTTTTTTTTTTTTACGACGTTTTCTTCCAGACTTTGCTTTTTGAAATACATTTAGGTTTGCTATGCTTAAGAAACATCGGATCTCACGGGCGTACAGGTTTGCTTTACATTTTACAGCACTTAATTTTCATGTTTCTATCTGCTGTTGTTCTTCCTGTAAAGCATGTCATATTACTTCTGTTTTTACTTGCTATTGTTCTCCATATATAGCATAGTGCACTTGTCCTGCTACTATTCTTCATGTATAGCATGTTGTACTGCTCCTGTTTCTGCCAACTACTGTTCCACGTACATTCTATTGTTTATTCCTGCGTCGCACCCTTTACATTTTATAACTTTAAACATGTTTACCTTTTTTTTACCTAGGATGTTTAGAGGACTACAACCATAGGGTCGTTTGATTTGACACTATNAGAAACATTAGGCGCCTCAGCATAAATCTATATGGCACTACTGAGATGAGATTACAGTTCTAGGAGTTACTACTTTTGTAGAAAACAATTCGTTGATAGCCGAAAAAAACAGTCATGTATTAGATATTCAACATCTCAAGTCACTAAATATTATGACAACAAAGAGTAAATAAGGCATATCAGGTTAGTATTTACTCATTCAAGTCGATAATGAAAACATATAAAATGATTGAAGAAGACTTTTTGGTAGCCTGGGAAGTATAAAGTAAAGGATGAGTCAATAACAACTTCAGTTTTTGCATTCTAAGATTTTCATAAAGGCTTCTTTCAGAAGACTTCACATTATAGCTAAGAAGTTGGTAGAGAAAAGGTGTGTTCATTGGTGTGTGCAAAAGAGAGAAAGTTGAGAGTACCTGAAACGTAACTCCCTCTTCAGTAATGTCAGCCAAATGCAACAGGGAAACCTACGCAGAGAAAGAAAAATGCAATATCACAACATGAGTTGCAATCTCAGTCGATCTTTCCAGCACACACAAACGGTTAGAAAAATATTTTGGAAGATTGACATGCACACCACTCAATTCTTATGTGTTTACATACTTAGCACCTAAACTTCAATTTTTACATGTCATCTTACCTATGCATAAAAGAATGTATTTCACCTTTTAAAATTTAAAATAGTAGTATTTTTATGTGATAATGTACAAAAGCAAAGTTTAGGTGTTAGATATGAAAAAATATTAAAATTAGCTGGTATGTATGTAAATGCAAATTGTTTACAGCAAGAATTGTGTAAGAACTAAGAACTGGTAATTTACAACTTTCTGCAAAATTCAAGTGCATTCTATTTATTGCTACGGGAGGGAGCCTCAAACTATAAGCCTGACTGCAATAGAAAGCGGTTACCACAAATGTTCCTAATCTCTAGAAATATTTAATCAAATCTTAAAAAAAGAAAACCTTGTAAAGCAAATAAAGATTAAAAAAACTACAAATTGCTAACACTGTAAAGGAACAAAACAGCGCAAAAATTGCAGTTTAGCAAGTTCACGTGGAGATGGAAGAGTTATAAAAGTAATACAACTGCAACCAATAAAATATATCAGTCACAGTCAAATAATCGAAAATATAAATACATGCTACACAATTCTTATGTATTTATATATCTAACACCTAAAGTTTCATTTTTTACATTTATAACATCCTTGTGTCATAAGCCTACGCATTAAAAGCTGTCTTCCACTTTTAATAAGATAGTGATAGTGGTATTTTTGACGTAGTGCTAAAAAATTGAGTCGCATGTGTGTAAATAGAATGTTGAGGTGTTACATATGTAAATATACAAGAATTGTGTGGCACTTCTGTGGATGTCCCTTGAATAAAATGTGCAACAAACCACAAAAAATATAACAATCAACTATTTTGGAAGAGTCAATTACTTCAAGCAGACAGGATTAAAACTCAACATGCAATTACCAAATTCCACAATCCAAAAAACAAAAGTGGCAACTATAAAAACAAACTTCAACCTCCAACATGAGTCAAGCATCCATGATGTAACTGCTCGTAGGCTAACAAATAATTCTCAAGAAAAAAAAGATAACTTCTTATATAATGTGCCTTGGCGAATTAGATGTTAAAAACCTAGGTGATAATGATTGAGGGTGCATTAAAAATGGATAAACTAGAAAATAAAAAATGAGTGAATAAGAACATCATATATCAGAAAGTAAACTTGACCATTTTGTCCAAAATAAATCATTTATAAAAACCTTAGTTCTGAAATTTGGATGCTTAAATATTTACCTTCTCTGTGAATTACCATCAATATGAAATTGTATAGTCTAATGAGCGCTTTCACATCATTAAATCGAATACACTTCGGTTTTGTGTGCTTTCAAGAAACCAAAAAAAGTTATGGTTAATTACTAACAAAATATAAATTTGGCATATTTGCAGATAGGCCCATTGTTTTTTAAGAAAGTGGATTATCGCTATTTCTCTAATAGAAAATTATATTCATTTGACAATTTAGTGAATTTTATTGCTTTTTAAATTTTTTNACCAAAAAAAGTTATGGTTAATTACTAACAAAATATAAATTTGGCATATTTGCAGATAGGCCCATTGTTTTTAAGAAAGTAGATTATCGCTATTTCTCTAATAGAAAATTAGATTCATTTGACAATTTAGTGAATTTTATTGCTTTTTAAAAAAAAAAATTTGCAAAAAGAACTACAATATTGTTTCTACCCATTTAAATTTTACCCCTCATTTGCTCATCCTTCGAAAGCTCATCAACATCCCAAGCACCCTCTCCCTCCACTATAACAAGAAGCAGAACAAGAAAGGAGCGACAAAATATTACAACAAACTTGTATATTTTTGCCTAAAAAGAAAACCTAATGGCAAATGAATAAGTTTTAAAAATTTTGAAAAAGACCAACATGCTTTCCACGTGAAAAACTAGGAATCAACTATGGGAATCTTTTAAAAAAAATGAAGGTGGCAACGCGAGGCAAAAAAGAGGGATCAATAATTAGANACAAGAAAGGAGCGACAAAATATTACAACAAACTTGTATATTTTTGCCTAAAAAGAAAACCTAATGGCAAATAAATAAGTTTTAAAAATTTTGAAAAAGACCAACTTGCTTACCACGTGAAAAACTAGGAATCAACTATGGGAATCTTTTAAAAAAAATGAAGGTGGCAACACAAGGCAAAAAAGAGGGATCAATAATTAGTAATTTGTATTAAACACCGTTGAACCAGAACATATATATCAAGATCAACCTACAGATCTGACCACAGTGAACCCTAACCACCCCGGCGTGGGCCGTGTGCGGCGTGCTGCCATGGCAGGTGCTANAAACACCGTTGAACCAGAACATATATATCAAGATCAACCTACAGATCTGACCACAGTGAACCCTAACCACCCAGGCGTGGGCCGTGTGCGGCGTGCTGCCATGGCAGGTGCCGTATCAGCGCTCTTCCTACTCGACATCAAAGGCCGTGTTCTCGTCTGGCACGACTACAGCAGAGAAGTATCCGCTGTCCAGGCCAAGCGGTTCTTTATAAAGCTTATTGAAAAGGAGGTGGATCCGGATTCGCACAATTCGGTGGTGTACAATAATGGAGTGACCTACATGTTCATCCAGCACAATAATGTTTTCTTGATGACTGCTGTGAGGCAGAACTGTAATGCTGCGAGAATAACTCTCTTTGTACATCGAGTTATTGATGTTTTCAAACACTATTATGAAGAGCTAGAGGAGGAATCATTGAGAGATAGTTTTGTTGTAGTTTATGAATTACTTGATGAAATGATGGACTTCAGATATCCTCAATATACAGAAGCTAAAATTCTTAGTGAGTTTATAAAGACAGATGCTTACAGGATGGAGTGTCTTGGCATAGTGAAGGGATAAAGTACAAGAAAAATGAAGTTCTCCTGGATTTTGTAGTGAGTGTGAATATTCCTGTCAACAGCAATCGACAAATCATTCGTTCAGATGTTGTTGGAGCATTGAAAATGAGAACATATTTAAGTGGAATGCCAGAATGTAAGCTTGGTTTGAATGACAGAGTTCTTTTGGAGGCTCGAGGTTGATCATCAAAGGGAAAGGCCATAGATCTGGATGATATCAAGATCCACCAGTGTGTGCGTTTGGCTCGTTTTGAGAATGACAGAACCATATCCTTCATACCACCTGATGGCTCTTTTGATTTGATTCCCTATGGATTAAGCACACAGGTGAAGCCTTTAATTTGGGTAGAAGCTCAAGTTGAAAGACATTCAAGAAGCCGTAGATGGTGAAGGCAAGAAGCCAATTTAAGGAAAGCACTGCAACAAATGTTGAGATTGAGATACCTGTGCCGTCGGATGCCACTAACCCAAATGTAAGAACTTCCATGAGTTCGGCTGCATATGCACCAGAAAAGGATGCACTGCTTTGGAAAATAAAATCTTTTCCTGGTGCGACGGAATATGTGGTGAGGGCAGAATTCAATCTACCCAATATAACTGCAGAAGAGTCAACACCAGAGAAGAAGGCNACTCGTTCTAGGTTCCGAGGTTGTCGTCCGATACGACGTAAACCCTCATATTTTCTAGGCAATTTGTGTGACATTATCACACAAATATAAGCCCTAATTAAATAAAAATGACAGAATGAAACACTTTAATAATTTCTTCTCAAAATTGGAGCCAAATCATAGGATAGACTGGGAAGTCACTGAGGTTCTCCTCAGGATCTGTAGCCTCCCCTAGTTTCTCTTCATTTGAATTCTTCAACAATGTTCCAGATTTGAGTCTTTCCCCTTTCACACCTATTCGTCCGATTTCGTTGAAAATTCCTATCCTTTTGACTTTGAAGACATTATTCCCTGATTTTTATCGAGAGTTTTCTTAGGTGACTTCGGTCATTTAAGACGTAATTAATTATAGGGGTCTTATAGGAAGCTTTTCCGAACCCAGCTTAAAATAAACTCTATTTAATTATTTGTATTAAATAGGGGTATAGGAAGTTTTTCTGAACCCAGCTTAAAATAAACCCTATTTAAATCTTTGTATTAAATAGAAGAACTTGTCGTATAGGAAGTTTTTCCGAACCCAGCTTAAAATAAACCCTATTTAATTCTTTGTATTAAATAGTGGAACCTTGTCATCAAATTAAAACGACGGATGTCATATCTTTCTTAGTTTATTTGATCGAGCCTCATCCTCAAGTCTTGTGTTTATCTCTCGGGGTAGATACAGGATTTGAGGTAGAGTGCTCTTTCATTTAAACCGTGAAAAATATGAGGTCAGTTTGATTTCATATTTTTCTAAAATTATATACATATATATACGTAAATTAAAACGTCCTTCCGAAGCGGGCGACGGGATTTCGATTCCGGCGACCGACAGCTTCTTACGGGCGACCCCCCAAACTTCCTTCAAACTTTCTTTTAGTGCCGACAGGATGTCCCTTGAATAAAATGTGCAACAAACCACAAAAAATATAACAATCAACTATTTTAGAAGAGTCAATTACTTCAAGCAGGCAGGATTAAAACGCAACATGCAATTACCAAATTCCACAATCCAAAAAACAAAAGTAGCGACTATAAAAACAAACTTCAACCTCCAACACGAGTCAAGCATCCATGATGTAACTGCTCATAGGCTAACAAATAATTCTCAAGAAAAAAAAGATAACTTCTTATATAATGTGCCTTAGCGAATTAGATGTTAAAAACCTAGGTGATAATGATTGAGGGTGCATTAAAAATGGATAAACTAGAAAATAAAAAATGAGTGAATAAGAACATCATATATCAGAAAGTATACTTGACCATTTTGTCCAAAATAAATCATTTATAAAAACCTTAGTTCTGAAATTTGGATGCTTAAATATTTACCTTCTCTGTGAATTACCATCAATATGAAATTGTATAGTCTAATGAGCGCTTTCACATCATTAAATCGAATACACTTTGGTTTTGTGTGCTTTCAAGAACCCAAAAAAAGTTATGGTTAATTACTAACAAAATATAAATTTGGCATATTTGCAGATAGGCCCATTGTTTTTTAAGAAAGTGGATTATCGCTATTTCTCTAATAGAAAATTATATTCATTTGACAATTTAGTGAATTTTATTGCTTTTTAAATTTTTTTTTGCAAAAAGAACTACAATATTGTTTCTACCCATTTAAATTTTACCCCTCATTTGCTCATCCTTCGAAAGCTCATCAACATCCCAAGCACCCTCTCCCTCCACTATAACAAGAAGCAGAACAAGAAAGGAGCGACAAAATATTACAACAAACTTGTATATTTTTGCCTAAAAAGAAAACCTAATGGCAAATGAATAAGTTTTAAAAATTTTGAAAAAGACCAACATGCTTTCCACGTGAAAAACTAGGAATCAACTATGGGAATCTTTTAAAAAAAATGAAGGTGGCAACGCGAGGCAAAAAAGAGGGATCAATAATTAGAAATTTGTATTAAACACCGTTGAACCAGAACATATATATCAAGATCAACCTACAGATCTGACCACAGTGAACCCTAACCACCCAGGCGTGGGCCGTGTGCGGCGTGCTGCCATGGCAGGTGCTGTATCAGCGCTCTTCCTACTCGACATCAAAGGCCGTGTTCTCGTCTGGCACGACTACAGCAGAGAAGTATCCGCTGTCCAGGCCAAGCGGTTCTTTATAAAGCTTATTGAAAAGGAGGTGGATCCGGATTCGCACAATTCGGTGGTGTACAATAATGGAGTGACCTACATGTTTATCCAGCACAATAATGTTTTCTTGATGACTGCTGTGAGGCAGAACTGTAATGCTGCGAGAATAACTCTCTTTGTACATCGAGTTATTGATGTTTTCAAGCACTATTATGAAGAGCTAGAGGAGGAATCATTGAGAGATAGTTTTGTTGTAGTTTATGAATTACTTGATGAAATGATGGACTTCAGATATCCTCAATATACAGAAGCTAAAATTCTTAGTGAGTTTATAAAGACAGATGCTTACAGGATGGAGTGTCTTGGCATAGTGAAGGGATAAAGTACAAGAAAAATGAAGTTGTCCTGGATGTTGTAGAGAGTGTGAATATTCCTGTCAACAGCAATCGACAAATCATTCGTTCAGATGTTGTTGGAGCATTGAAAATGAGAACATATTTAAGTGGAATGCCAGAATGTAAGCTTGGTTTGAATGACAGAGTTCTTTTGGAGGCTCAAGGTTGATCATCAAAGGGAAAGGCCATAGATCTGGATGATATCAAGATCCACCAGTGTGTGCGTTTGGCTCGTTTTGAGAATGCAGAACCATATCCTTCATACCACCTGATGGCTCTTTTGATTTGATTCCCAATAGATTAACCACACAGGTGAAGCCTTTAATTTGGGTAGAAACTCAAGTTGAAAGACATTCAAGAAGCCGTAGATGGTGAAGGCAAGAAGCCAATTTAAGGAAAGCACTGCAACAAATGTTGAGATTGAGATACCTGTGCCGTCGGATGCCACTAACCCAAATGTAAGAACTTCCATGAGTTCGGCTGCATATGCACCAGAAAAGGATGCACTGCTTTGGAAAATAAAATCTTTTCCTGGTGCGATGGAATATGTGGTGAGGGCAGAATTCAATCTACCCAATATAACTGCAGAAAAATCAACACCAGAGAAGAAGGATCCAATACGCGTAAAATTTGAGATCCCATACTTCACTGTATCTGGAATTCAGGTGAGATACCTGAAAATCATTGAGAAGACTGGCTACCAGGCCCTTCCATGGGTTAGGTACATTACAATGGCTGGTGAATATGAATTAAGGCTCATGTAAGTTGTTCACTTTCAACCCCTCCATAAAGTACGAATTGTTGCCAGAAACGGATCTCTTATTATAAACTATGGCCTTACCGGTCATTTGTAATGTTATACCTTATTAACCTGTAAGGGCACTGCAGATAACTGTGATCATTAGCTTTTTTTTCGGTTAATGTGTCAAATTTCTCTACTCTTGTAGCCAAGGAGATGGGTGGGTTTCTTTTGCTTNTCACTTTCACCCCCTCCATAAAGTACGAATTGTTGCCAGAAACGGATCTCTTATTATAAACTATGGCCTTACTGGTCATTTGTAATGTATACCTTATTAACCTGCAAGGGCACTGCAGATAACTGTGATCATTAGCTTTTTTTTTCGGTTAATGTGTCAAATTTCTCTACTCTTGTAGCCAAGGAGATGGGTGGGTTTGTTTTGCTAGATGAATAATTCTCAATGAATGTAATTTTTGTATGCTATTTGAAACCCTGAGGTTAAGAGCTTCAGTTGGCTTGCTGTTAATATATATCTAGCTATTTATCTAGCTTCAGTTGGCTTGCGGTTAAAAGGACCCCTTCTCAGGGGAAAAAAACAAAAAGCATCATCATACTTAGAGCTGTTAACAAAGCTCGTTATTCACGAACAACTCGTTTTCGGCTAGATAAATAGCTTGTGTTTGATTCGTTCATCAAACAAGCGAGCCAACACAAATACTTTGTTTTAGCCCAATCTATAAATGAGCCGATCACAAATAAAAGCTTGTTTGTTCGTGTTTGGCTCATTTTGACTCAAAACAATTAAATAATAATATTAATTTATATCTCTTTATATTAATTTTTTATATATGTTAAAAATTTTATTTTTAAAGTTATTTGGGATATATAATAATAAAAAGTATAAGTTTACGTGTTAGNAATATATATCTAGCTATTTATCTAGCTTCAGTTGGCTTGCGGTTAAAAGGACCCCTTCTCAGGGGAAAAAAAACAAAAAAAGCATCATCATACATAGAGCTGCTAACAAAGCCCGTTATTCACGAACAACTTGTTTTCAGCTAGATAAATAGCTTGTGTTTGATTCGTTCATTAAACAAGCGAGCCAACACAAATACTTTGTTTAAGCCCAATCTATAAATGAGCCGATCACAAATAAAAGCTTGTTTGTACGTGTTTGGCTCATTTTGACTCAAAACAATTAAATAATAATATTAATTTATATTTTTTTATATTAATTTTTTATATATGTTAAAAATTTTATTTTTAAAGTTATTTGGGTTATATAATAATAAAAAATATAAGTTTACATGTTACATATGTTAAAAAATAAGATTTGGGTGTTATGTATGACAGTATGTAAATGTCCATAAAGTAGAGCACGTCTTGTGGACTCTATTTTACGGGTGAGATCTGTAAATACATGAGTTGGGTGGTATGTATTTAAATGCCCTTAGCAAGTGTTGACGTTTAAATAAACATAAAATTATTAAAAATTATTAATGTTGTTAATTAGTTTGATTAAACTTAATTAACATATATTAATTAGGTTAATTAAACTTAATTAAAGAAATTCTCATGTTTGTCTGCTCCCACTCTCTCTCAAAGGCATAACTGTTCGAGGTACCATTTGAAGTAAAAGCGGCATGATAGGTTTGGTAATCCCTCATTCGCACTCATTCACATTATTTTTGTCCCCTTCTTACTTTGTCGTTCCAAACCCTCTCATTCTCCTTCCCTGTTTGAAACCCTTATTCTTCACATCGTCTTCCCCGCTTCATTCGTATTCTCCAGTTTGCAACACAAAAAAAGTCACTTTTACCCCCATTTAATTCGCGTGTCTGACTCTTTTGTTCTCTATTCATTTTGAAGAATCAAATTGTAAGCCACTTACCCAAATTTTCCTCTTTGAGTGCTCAAATTGTTCACAAAAATGTCGTTCTTCCTCTTCTTTCCTCCACGCAAAGAGATCACGACAACTTTTATGTTCGATCCCTTTACGCATGAATTCATTGTTCCTCCCCCATCAATCTTGCCCACAATGTGCACGCCTGCTCTATCCTACACCAATTTCACACTTCACCAACCCACTGAAATCTGCCCGGTGTCATTCTTGCTTGCACTATCATTTCCCAATCGCGAAGCTCTCTCCGTGATCTTCCCATACAAAGCCAAAATTCTCTATGTCAAAATCTCTTGTCGATCTTCAGTGTGTCGCGACCACCCATGCATTTCAACCTGTCGAAGTCGAATAACACCTCCCTACACAAAAAGGGATGTGGTTTTCCCTGCCCTAGCCTTTGCGATCCCAAGCCTGAGCACTCATCTTCTTCTCAGTCGCACGAAGGATTCCTACTGCGCCTCCCTAACGCGTTGAGTATTCCTACTCGGCTCCTCTGCCCTATGTCACGATCTTCATAAGCCACGCAATCTCCTCTGCACTGAAAGCCTTTGCATGTATCCCCTTCCTTGTGTGATTCCTTGCCCTAGCCTGCGCGCAGGAGCTCCTCTCCCGTACGATCTCCTATGTCCTAACATATTTCATTTATGTTAATCAAATAAAGAAAAGCTATGTTATGCTAACCTGAAGGATTCCTTATTTGATTTCATAAATCCAAATTAACTTTTCTACGGCTGTTGCACGACCCAATCCTCTACTTAAGCCATTTTAATGTTTGTTTTTCATTTTTATTTTATTTTGTGACTATGCATTGTAATAAGAAAAATATATGTATGGTATTTTATTTCCCGACGACGCCGCCAGGGATCAAAAGGTATGATGTGAGGGAATTGGGAAGTTTTTTTTTTTAAACCTCGTACTGGAAAATTGTGAACCAGTCTGGAGAATACTTTTAAAATTGGGATTTCGCTTTCATGCTTGTACAATATTTGGTCAATTGAAAAATTTTTAAAACCTCCATTTGAGGAGAGCAAAGTAATTAAGGAAAAACACGAACTCGTCTAGAGATTTCTTTTTAAAATTGGGGAACTCTCTGCTTATGATTTGAAATTTTCTACAGGTAAATTGAAGACAAGTCACATCTTTTGAGATCGCGGATTAAATATTCTTTTTGCTCCCCGACAATAGTATCTTACGACACTAACCAGCGACTCTTTCGAGAAAAATGGAAAGGTTGGCATTTTTTCGTGCCCCTAACGGGGCTAGCACCGGGAGGCTACCGAAATTTTGGATGAATTTGGACTTATAAATAATTTTTTTAAAAAAAGGATTGTTTAGACTTTCAAAATGATATATGAAATAAAAAAAATATATGTTACAAAATACATAATAACACTTAAACTATATTTGAAGTCATTTCAAGAGAATAAATTAAATGCACTTGATACTTGCATAAGATTCATAAAAAATTGGATGACTTGCCAATTAATATAGTTAGACTTTTCTTTGACATCAAATTTGAGAACATTTGAAAGGTAAACAAATGAAAAATCTATATCCAAGTACAAATGAATCTGTATATGGTATATTTAAATCCATAAATTGAGGCTTAGCTTAATTAGGCTAAGCTTAAGGGGCTAAACTTAAATTAAATACCAAATTTTATAAATTAAGGCCTAAACTTCACTTAAATATGAAATCATACTTTGGGAGTTGAGCCTGCATTAAATATGAAGTGTAATAAATTAGAGCTAAAGCTTGATTTGGTCTAAGCGTAGGGGCTGGCAAATTGACTCAAATATCAATGCATAAATTAAAGTTAAATTTAAGAATATAAATGTCATTTTTAAATGTTAAACTCTGACTTATTCGTCAAATTCACCACCAAATTTGCAATATTCTTACTAGCAAACAAAAGGTGGTCCCTCTATCGCCTGAAGATACAACATTGCATGTAATCCAATAAAATAAAATCCAAACAAGTGTTTATAGCTTCAAATAGCATTAAAAGTTTTCAAAGCATATACAAGCTTCATGGGGATTTTCCGAGTACAATGAAATATCTTGGAACTTTCAAGCTATTCAAATACATAAATTAAATGTTTGCATGTGCTCCAGCCAATATAATGAATGCTCAAATGCAAAGTTTGAGAATATTGTGCGGGCTAATTGAGTCGTCTTCTCTATAGAACAAGATCCTAAGTCTCACCCAACTAGTTTGATTCATCTCCTTGCAAAGACTGGAGTTAATGAGTATGGTAATTTTAAAATAGATGTCTAAATCCTGAAATAAAAATTTACAAGTCCAAATCACCAAACTATTAAGATCCTCCTCTATGTAAGAACAGGAGTCAACAAGACTTATACCCTAAAATTGTAAACTGACAAAATTAAATGCCTAATCCCCGATGATGACCGAGTTGAAGGAATATTTCAACCGGATGAGTTAATCTTTAAAATAAAGCTTTTCAAAATAACAAACTAATATGTAATTAAAAGTAAATCACTAAAAAGCTAAAAGCAAATTTCATCCAATCTTCGCAACAATTTGTTGAGGGTGGCAAACTTCTAATTGACTTTAGCTCACAAATAGTGAATGTAATATCAAATGTATCAATATATTAACAATCAAAGTAATTGCATGTCAGTAAAGGCATCGCTCGAGTCCTTTGTTCACGTGGTTCTCCAACGACACCACAAAATAGCAATTACGAACAAAGCCCTCTGACTGGATGGTTGCAACCAAATAACATCATTAAACTATGGTCACAATCGCAACCCGTATGATCTCCAACGGCTTTCTACCCTTTCAGTTGTGAAGCATAAGGGTACAATTGATTGACATAAAGTCCTTTGTTAACTAAGGTTGACTTAAATTATCCCCTTGGACAAATAATCAACCCAGATCTACAATGGTACGTTGGACGACGCAACTCATGGCTACTAATAAGGATTCTTCTTTCAGGTTGGGTTGACTACCTCCTCTGACTATGTAGATAAGGGATCATAACGACTTGAGATGACATAATCATAGGAACTTTATCATGTTTCGTCTTCATTCTCTACCATCTGTCTTAAGCTTCAAGTGATGAATTCTACAACTTAAATCTTGTGTCTGTTAATATTATATGTTGAATATTCAATTCTTATTGACAAGTCTTAATCGAAAATGCTCTCCTGTTATAGAGGGGTAATTAACCATAAAGGCTTACGCCTATGGGAAACCTCGAACCCCATATCAAAATGTCTTCGCAACATGAGCGTGAATCTCTGGGTAATGTCTTATCTACAATCTAATCCGTCTTCTGAAAAATTTGACACTCCAAAGTTCTCACAATAACTAAAATAAAAAAAATGCAGAGAGTTGTTTTGGGGAGCAGCGTTAATTTTAGGAGCCTACAGCAAGTTTTAAAAGAAAATCCCTCTTCTGCTTTGCATATGTTTTGTCCCACATGAAAAAGTTTGAAAAAAACACTTTTCCCATTGTCGTATAGATATAGAAATGAAGCCAAAGTAAATACAACTTCTAATCTTGACTTACCAGCATAATCATATAGTTAATTTTCACTCTTAAGTCATTCACAAATAAAAAAGTAACCCAATACAGATATCAGAAAGAAATTGAATTGCAAGTCCATTTGCAAACAGGACAAGTCTGAAACTCAAACCCATTAGCTCATGACCTCCATAACAAATAGAGGTAAACTAACCAGTACTATAAGCCTACCCGAAATGTCATTAACAATTAGCATTCCTATCATTTAACTCGTATTATAAACCCTTCACATAAATCCAAACCATGCCAATTGCAGCCTTCAATAGCATAACCAATATGATAATTTTAAAAGCAAGGCGCAATGAGATCTAAACTAGAAGAGCACTAAACAGCTACAGGTAATATCACATGTCAGGTGATTTAAAAAAAATCTTAAAGAGAAATCAACTACCATTTGAAAACCACCAGAATCAGTAAGTAATGCTCTTTTCCAGTTCATAAATTTGTGTAGACCACCCATATCATCTATCAAGTCCGCACCAGGACGAAGAGCCAAATGGTAAGTGTTCCCCAAAATAATCTGACAGCCAATTTCCTCCACCTGGCTATTAGTTAAACCTTTTATGGTACCTTATAGAAAAAAACAATGAAGTTATTTATAATGAATAATAAAGCTCGTATAAAAAGAAAGNCTTTTATGGTACCTTATAGAAAAAAACAATGAAGTTAATTATAATGAATAATAAAGCTCGTATAAAAAGAAAAAACTCAACCCCTACTGAAACACAAAAACAGAGGTCAAAAACTCACAAGTCTGTCATATCATGCATGAAAAGTATTAGAAAAAGGACCATCCGGCACTTTCAGAGCCGGGCAAAGTGCAACAAAAATAATAAGGGACCCGGGTCAACACTAACCATTCAAAGCCAATTTAAGTGTGCGTGAATACATCTCTGAAAACTAAACTACATAAAGGTAGTAACCTCCAGAAAAAGTTGGCGGGGTGAGTGGAGATGGCAGAAAATGGCCCGAGTGGTGCACCAAACAATACGAGTATTACGCACACAAACAAAAATATTTATAAATAATAAGGTCATTAATTAATATTCTGATAAAATTATTCTATAAGAGATTTTGAGATTACGCCAGAACTATTAACTCATCAAAAATAAGGGGATTTAATACATGTCTTTTGCACGATTCTTGCAAATTTACATCATGAATACAGAAAATTTGTCGAAGTAAATATCAAATAAANAAACTAAACTACATAAAGGTAGTAACCTCCAGAAAAAGTTGGCGGGGTGAGTGGAGATGGCAGAAAATGGCCTGAGTGGTGCACCAAACAATACGAGTATTACGCACACAAACAAAGAAATAAATATTTATAAATAATAAGGTCATTTAATTAATATTCTGAAAAAATTATTATATAAGAGATTTTGAGATTATGCCAGAACTATCAACTCATCAAAGATAAGGGGATTTAATAAATGTCTTTTGCACGATTCTTGCAAATTTACATCATGAATACAGAAAATTTGTCAAAGTAAATATCAAATAATAATAAAGCACAAAAAAATTTTAGATTTTAGCATCCAGCTACCAGAATAAGCATCTTCATGATTATAACTTGCTAGAGATTTAAACCATAATCAAGTTGCAAAAGATACAGAAATATAGTGTGTAACGCTCATTAAGCATGAATGACAGCCTATTGAACATTTCATATCAAGTAAAAAATACAGGATTTTCAACATTTTTCATATAAATTAAGAAATACAGGATTCACATAAAATCATGCAGATGGAAAAAAAAGACAATTAAAGGGTGCAAATTATCTCCGTTGTTCAAATGAAACAGTCTCCGACCTTCATAAGCTAAATTTCAATTTATAAAAGATGTTTGGATACTGAGGAATGAAGTTTGCATGAATCTCGCATAATGAAAGCAATTCTGTTAAACTTAAACCAAGGAAATCGTATCCAAATACAGCAAGATATTGAATTCTATAATAGATTCAAAGGGGCACTATCCTGACACAGGAATAAGGACAAGAAGAAACATGTAGTATTGTGTGATCCCTTGTTTTTCAAATTTGCAGTCACATCCGGAATCTATTTATGTGATTGGAAGTCAAATGGCGCAGAACAAAAAAGGGTTGCCGTTAAACTTCATAGAAAAAACTAAATTGGAAGTTAGAAAGGGTTGCCAACTAACTTTAAGTTGCATCAAGTTTTTACTTCATAATGCATGCATCTACACAAAATAATGCAACTGATCAGATCAGCGTATCAGGATGAAGCAAAAAAAAGATGATATAAATTATGTAGAAAAAATGGAGAAACAAACTCAAATCCACATAAACGGTAGAATATCAAGGATTTTTTGGCTAACCTTAGAAGGACTTGAAACTTAGAGATTTTAGAAATTTACAAAAAGGATCATGAGCTTAGAGCATAGTAACCTTGTGTGCCGACAGGCATAAAAAGTGGTGTTTGGCATATAAAATGAGGGAGTGTTAGTTGAGCTGCCCGAGCGCGGTTAAACCTACCAACAATCTGCCAAGTAAAATGAAAAAGAAATAATTAATTTTTAACAAAAAAATAAGTTCATTCTGTGAAAGGAAAGCAATGCCATAAACTGTTCTATAACATTTTGCATGATAGTAGAACAAACTACATCTAGATCCATAGCATGTAATGTTTAACTGACAATGGGTTAACAAGGGTCGCACAAGAGCTAGATAAGGGAAATTTTAGGCCACTGATTCATTGCTTATAAGAAAATGCCTCTCTCGAGGTTTCATTAACAAAAAAAAGAAAGAAATGGCCAGTTTATTGATCCATTGACATCAATGGGCGATCCCTAGGTGATCAAACGACGATAGCTAGAAGCATTTTTTTCGTGTTTGTTATTATAATTATTTATTTCCTTTCTCTATTTATGTCCGGTTTTGTATATAAATACTTACTGAAATAATGAACAATCCAAGCTTTTCAGGCCACTTCTTTTTATATATGTAGGGACATATGTTTTATAATGTATCAAAATAATTCAGTGAAAGATAATGGAGGCAATGGATGAGAGAGGGGATGAGAGAAATATGTGGGTGGCAAAAGTTCACCACAGCAACCTAACCCATTTTTTTACTATTGTACGGATTTGAGTGAGAGAAGCTAAAAGGAGAATTAGAAAGTTGCCTTCTTTGGATTATTCTCCTTTACTTTGTGAAATATGAAAGACTCTTATAGCTTCATTTCACGAAATCATAAAATTGATATAAATTGGATTCGTGAAAGGATTAGAAAACTCATAAAATTGTCAGTTGGAAAAGAGTTTGGAGGTTCGACATTAAAACTCGGATAACATAAATGTCACACTTTGGTTCAGGCTTGGGTGTGTGAGTTGAAGATTGATTCATCATTCGCCTTTTCGATCTTTTTGGTGGATCAGTACTCCTCTCTCTCATCCTTATTTTTATTCTTTTTTTTACTTGTTTCTCAGTTCGGTTTTCTATGTTTATGTCTGACACATAAGTATTCATATATAGCTTCTTGTTATATATGAAACCATCAAGTAAGGTCGCAAGTAGATCGATTTTTTTGGGCTTAGGGCGATGATGACAAAGGCGCACCAGTGGTAGAGCGGAATGATATTTCATCCTACGATATCAGGGCCCAATCTAGGAGCTCGATGAACCGTAAGATGATAATATCATTCACCGACAAAAGCCTAGCGGGGGACCCGTACCTTCTTAAGTTGTTGGCAGTCTTATGCCCGAGGACGTGATCGATTCGTGGACAACTATACTTTTCAAAATTTATAAAACAAATTGATAATAACAGATAAAATATTTTCACTACAAAATTGATACAACTTCTTTATTGTATGTCTGAAATCCATGTGCATGCTAAAATATAAAATTTAAATGTGTTACAACTTGGTTGTCCACTTGTTGATTACCGATATCGGGCTATGGAGTACCCTAATAAGTTAGGTTTAATAGGACACTCTTCTAGTTTAGTGGCGGGTTCTATACATCCAGGTGATCGATAGTAGCCTTCGATGTTCCTTGAGTACAAATATATTATATTTAAGTCTAGCCTTGACCCAAGTGCTTGTAGTCCCCTCTTTTTAGATTTTTTGTACGTTTTATTGAAATTTTTGGGCAAAACACTCGTAGTTCCCTTTCCGAGATTTTGATAATTTTTTTAGAATTATCATTTGTCAATTTTCTCGAATTTCTATCGTGAGTCATTTGTCATTTTTTTCAGTTTTTTAGGCAATTTTTCTTTTGTTTATACAGTATATACTAGCTCGCTTAAGAAAACAGTAAATCTCTCATATATACAGATTGGATTTATATTACAGCATTTTACTTCACAGCATATTGTATTGTTCTTCTTTTTTACTGTACATTCTATTGTACTGCATGTTTTATTGTTCTTATACACACTATACCTTTGAATAGGAGGTCAGTAGTTAGTTTTATAAGAGGTACCCGGCAGCAGAGGGTTGACTAAATAATTGCATATACTTTTAAAATTAAAATTGAATCCGGAGGTGCTACTACGAGGAGCTTGGAACGAATACAGTGGGCCTCACGAAGAGTACATTCAGAAGAGCAACGTCAAAACAATTCATATCACTAATCACTTTCCTTAGTTTAAATAAGAACTCATAGGATTTCGAGGTGGTTTATCTAGCACAGTGTAAACCCTCACATATCATTTTTAGGTTTTTGCATAACTCTGTTGTGTAATTATAAGTCCTAACACTTTAGGATTCTGATGTTATTGTACAATAGGGTGCAAATCCTCCAATCTTTTTAGGTTATTTGCACGATCAGATATCGTGCGAACATAAGTCCTAAATTTTAAATAAATTACAAGATTAAACATTAAACAACATTATTTCAAATATATAAAGTCAAACAATAGGATAGTTGGGAGGTTACCGGAGTTTTTCTCGGATCTGTGACATCCCCTACTCTTCATTCCTTTGGATTCCTTAAAATAAATGTTCCTGTTTGAACTACTCCCATTTGATTTTCCTGTGTCCAATCGTAAAAATCTAAACTTTGAAATCTTGAAGGCAAAACCACTGATCTTAATCGAGAGTTTTCTTAAGTGATCCCGGTCATTTGAGATGTAATTAACTATAGGGGTTTGCTTTTATAGGAAACGTATAACTCAGATAAAATAAACTCTATTTAATCCTCATATCGGGCAGAAAAACTTGTTGGCCTCATATAAACTCNACATTTCATATCAAGTAAAAAATACAGGATTTTCAACATTTTTCATATAAATTAAGAAATACAGGATTCACAGAAAATCATGCAGACGGAAAAAAAAAACAATTAAAGGGTGCAAATTATCTCCTTTGTTCAAATGAAACAGTCTCCGACCTTCATAAGCTAAATTTCAATTTATAAAAGATGTTTGGATACTGAGGTGTGAAGTTTGCATGAATCTCGCATAATGAAAGCAATTCTCTTAAACTTAAACCAAGGAAATCGTATCCAAATACAGCAAGATATTGAATTCTATAATAGATTCAAAGGGGCACTATCCTGACACAGGAATAAGGACAAGAAGAAACATGTAGTATTGTGTGATCCCTTGTTTTTCAAATTTGCAGTCACATCCGGAATCTATTTATGTGATTGGAAGTCAAATGGCGCAGAACAAAAAAGGGTTGCCGTTAAACTTCATAGAAAAAACTAAATTGGAAGTTAGAAAGGGTTGCCAACTAACTTTAAGTTGCATCAAGTTTTTACTTCATAATGCATGCATCTACACAAAATAATGCAACTGATCAGATCAGCGTATCAGGATGAAGCAAAAAGAAGATGATATAAATTATGTAGAAAAAATGGAGAAACAAACTCAAATCCACATAAACGGTAGAATATCAAGGATTTTTTGACTAACCTTAGAAGGACTTGAAACTTAGAGATTTTAGAAATTTACAAAAAGGATCATGAGTTTAGAGCATAGTAACCTTGTGTGCCGACAGGCATAAAAAGTGGTGTTTGGCATATAAAATGAGGGAGTGTTAGTTGAGCTGCCCGAGCGCGGTTAAACCTACCAACAATCTGCCAAGTAAAATGAAAAAGAAATAATTAATTTTCAACAAAAAAATAAGTTCATTATGTGAAAGAAAAGCAATGCCATAAACTGTTCTATAACATTTTGCATGATAGAAGTGTTAGGGCTGGAGCCCGATTACGACACCCCCGCCTGCCCTTATTCGCGAATCGACGCTTCCTGCTCCCGTTCGGCTCCCGATCGCGATCTGGTCTCCGCCTCCGCCTCCTGTCTCCCGCACGCGCGAAGCTTCGCGTCGCTTTGCCCGTTACTCGCGACTCCNGTCAGAGCACTTTGCAATGAAGGATTTGGGAGCTGCAAAGCAAATCCTTGGTATGAGAATTGCNATTGTTGTATGACGGACAGTTGATGCTTGAGAAAATTTGTGGAAGCCAGAACCCTGCTGATATATTGACAAATNTGACTCAAATATCAATGCATAAATTAAAGTTAAATTTAAGAATATAAATGTCATTTTTAAATGTTAAACTCTTGACTTATTCGTCAAATTCACCACCAAATTTGTAATACTCTAACGCCTGAAGATACAACATTGCATGTAATCCAATAAAATAAAATCCAAACAAGTGTTTATAGCTTCAAATAGCATTAAAAGTTTTCAAAGCAAATACAAGCTTCATGGGGATTTCCCGAGTCCAATGAAATATCTTGGAACTTTCAAGCTATTCAAATACATAAATTAAATGTCTGCATGTGCTCCAACCAATATAATGAATACTCAAATACGAAGTTTGAGAATATTGTGCGGGCTAATTGAGTTGTCTTCTCTATAGAACAAGATCCTAAGTCTCACCCAACTAGTTTGATTCATCTCCTTGCAAAGACTGGATTTAATGAGTATGGTAATTTTAAAATAGATGTCTAAATCCTGAAATAAAAATTTACAAGTCCAAATCACCAAACTATTAAGATCCTCCTCTATGTAAGAATAGGAGTCAACAAGACTTATACCCTAAAATTGTAAACTGACAAAATTAAATGCCTAATCCCCGATGATGACTGAGTTGAAGGAAAATTTCAACCTGATGAGTTAATCTTTAAAATAAAGTTTTTCAAAATAACAAACTAATATGTAATTAAAAGTAAATCACTAAAAAGCTAAAAGCAAATTTCATCCAATCTTCGCAACAATTTGTTGAGGGTGGCAAACTTCTAATTGACTTTAGCTCACAAATAGTGAATGTAATATCAAATGTATCAATATATTATCAATCAAAGTAATTGCATGTCAGTAAAGACATCGCTCGAGTCCTCTGTTCACGTGGTTCTCCAACGACACCACAAAATAGCAATTACGAACAAAGCCATCTGACTGGATGGTTGCAACCAAATAACATCATTAAATTATGGTCACAGTCGCAACCCGTATGATCTCCAACGGCTTTCTACCCTTTCAGTTGTGAATCATAAGGGTACAATTGATTGACATAAAGTCCTTTGTTAACTAAGGTCGACTTAAATTATCCCATTGGACAAATAATCAACCTAGATCTACAATGGTACCTTGGACGACGCAACTCATGGCTACTAATAAGGATTCTTCTTTCAGGTTGGGTTGACTACCTCCTCTGACTATGTAGATAAGGGATCATAACGACTTGAGATGACATAATCATGAGAACTTTATCAGGTTTCGTCTTCATTCCCTACCATCTGCCTTAAGCTTCAAGTGATGAATTCTACAACTTAAATCTTGTGTCTGTTAATATTATATGTTGAATATTCAATTCTTATTGACAAGTCTTAATCGAAAATGCTCTCCTGTTATTGAGGGGTAATTAGCCATAAGGGCTTACTTATGGTTACGCCTATGGAAACCTCGAACCCCATATCAAAATGTCCTCGCAACATAAGGGTGAATCTCTGGGTAATGTCTTATCTACAATCTAATCCGTCTTCTGAAAATTTGACACTCCAAAGTTCTCACAATAACTAAAATAAAAAAAAATGCAGAGACTAGTTTTGGGGAGCAGTCGTTAATTTTAGGAGCCTACAGCAAGTTTTAAAAGAAAATCCCTCTTGCTGCTTTGCATATGTTTTGTCCCACATGAAAAGTTTGAAAAAAACGCTTTTCCCATTGTCATATAAATATAGAAATGAAGCCAAAGTAAATACAACTTTTAATCTTGACTTACCAGCATAATCATATAGTTAATTTTCACTCTTAAGTCATTCACAAATAAAAAAGTAACCCAATACAGATATCAGAAAGAAATTGAATTGCAAGTCCATTTGCAAACAGGACAAGTCTGAAACTCAAACCCATTAGCTCATGACCTCCATAACAAATAGAGGTAAACTAACCAGTACTATAAGCCTACCCGAAATGTCATTAACAATTAGCATTCCTATCATTTAACTCGTATTATAAACCCTTCACATAAATCCAAACCATGCCAATTGCAGCCTTCAATAGCATAACCAATATGATAATTTTAAAAG
>JXCR01141804.1:10445-47443 GCA_002079205.1 Phalaenopsis hybrid cultivar | reverse complement strand
CAGTGACATCTCTTGGAGGCTCTCGTTATTACATCACATTCATTGACGATCACAGCAGAAAGGTATGGGTTTATTTTTTGAAGTATAAATATGATGTATTCAATGTGTTCAAGACTTGGAAGGCTATGGTTGAGACATAGACATGCTTAAAGTTGAAATGTCTGAGGCCTGATAATGGTGGTGAGTACATTGATGGTGGGTTCAAGGAGTACTGTGCAGCTCAGGGAATCAGAATGGAGAAGACCACTCCAGGAACACCACAGCAAAATGGTGTTGCAGAGCGCATGAACAGGACCATTAATGAGCGAGCTAGAAGCATGAGATTGCACGCCGGACTACCACCTACTTTCTGGGCAGAAGCGGTTAGTACTGCAGTTTATTTGATCAATAGGGGACCATCTGTTCCATTAAACTGTGAATTACCTGAAGAAGTCTGGAGTGGGAAAGAGGTAAAACTTTCTCACCTTAAGACTTTTGGTTGTTGTTCTTATATTCTCATTAATCCTGATGCTCGAAATAAGCTTGAGGCTAAGTCAAGGAAGTGTTATTTCATTGGCTATGGAGATGAGGCATTTGGATATCGTTTCTGGGATGATCAGAGTCGGAAGATCATAAGGAGCAGGAACGTGGTTTTCAATGAGAATGTTATGTACAAGGACAAGTCCAGTACAGTTTCTGAAACAACACTGAAGGAATCTGAGTTGGTAAAGTTTGATGATTTACCAGAGGTCACAATGCAGGACAGAGATGCAGGTGACGAGGAGAGTGGATCTGGGGCATTCACTCCTATTGTTCCACAGTCAGTTTCAGAGCAGTCTACCCCTACAGTTGCAGTTCGCAGGTCAGAAAGGGCCAGACGTTCTCCACAACGANTAGATTGCGAAACCGTTCCCGCTTCCTGTTGGCTCGCACGGCTTTCCTTTTAGTTGGAGTGAGAAGTCACGGACAAAAAAAAAACTTTTTTGTTGAAGACAGGGAAGGAGTTATTTTTCTTGCGGTGAAGTCAGAAAGTAGATTTCTCTTGAGATTTACGGAAGCAGGAGAAGGAAGAAGAAGATAGGGAAGAAGAAGGTGTTCTTCTTGGTGACTTGTGGCAGAAGAGAAACAGGTTTTCTCTTGTATATTTTTCTTTTTCTTTGGTGTTCTTACTCTTGGGTGAATCTTGGTGTAAAGAGAAAGAGCAAGTGGAGATCCTTAATTGTCGTTGTGATCAAACTGGTGTAAACTTCCTCAATTAGTAAAATCCTCTGCAACTCCGTGGATGTAATCAATTTGCCGAACCACGTAAATTTGTGTGTTCTTTCTGGTGTGATTTTTTTTTTGTCATTTTTATTTTTTCACTTCGTCGATCGTTTTAAATTTCAAAGTTACCACAACAAGAAGAACAAACTACATCTAGATCCATAGCATGTAATGTTTAACTGACATTGGGTTAACAAGGGTCGCACAAGAGCTAGATAAGGAAAATTTTAGGCCACTGATTCATTGCTTATAAGAAAATGCCTCTCGAGGATTCATTAACAAAAAAAAGAAAGAAATGGCCAGTTTATTGATCCATTGACATCAATGGGCGATCCCTAGGTGATCAAACGACGATAGCTAGAAGCATTTTTTTTGTGTTTGTTATTATAATTATTTATTTCCTTTTTCTATTTATGTCCGGTTTGTATATAAATACTTACTGAAATAATGAACAATCCAAGCTTTTCAGGCCACGTCTTTTTATATATGTAGGGACATATGTTTTATAATGTATCAAAATAATTCAGTGAAAGATAATGGAGACAATGGATGAGATAGGGGATGAGAGAAATATGTGGGTAGCAAAAGTTCACCACAGCAACCTAACCCATTTTTTTACTATTGTACGGATTTGAGTGAGAGAAGCTAAAAGGAGAATTAGAAAGTTGCCTTCTTTGGATTATTCTCCTTTACTTTGTGAAATATGAAAAACTCTTATAGCTTCATTTCGGGAAATCATAAAATTGATATAAATTGGATTCGTGAAAGGATTAGAAAACTAATAAAATTGTCAGTTGGAAAAGAGTTTGTAGGTTCGACATTAAAACTTGGATAACATAAATGTCACACTATGGTTCAGGCTTGGGTGTGTGAGTACATATAGTTGGAGTCGTGGGTACAATTGTCACATTAGTTTTGGGCCCGTTTCGACATATTCAAAACAAAATTTGGAGGGAATACTCTTCTTGATTGATCAAATTATAAAATTTGAGAAGATGAAATCCTTCTTGGATTGATTCAATGAGTTTGGGAAGTCTTTTCATTACAAGTTTTGAAGATTGATTCATCATTCGCCTTTTCGATCTTTTTGGTGGATCAGTACTCCTCTCTCTCATCCTCATTTTTATTCTTTTTTTTTTTTACTTGCTTCTCAGTTTGGTTTTCTGTGCTTATGTCTGACACATAAGTATTCATATATAGCATCTCGCTATATATGAAACCATCAAGCAAGGTCGCAAGTAAGTCGATTTTTTTAGGCTTAGAGCGAAGATGACAAAGGCGCACTAGTGGTAGAGCGAAATGATATTTCATCTTACGACATCAGGGTCTAATCTAGGAGCTCGATGAACCGTAAGATGATAATATCATTCACCGACAAAAGCCTAGCGGGAGACCCGTACCTTCTTAAGTTGTTGGCAGTCTTATGCCCGACGACGTGATCGATTCGTCGACAACTATACTTTTCAAAATTTATAAAACAAATTGATAAGAACAGATAAAATATTTTCACTACAAAATTGATACAACTTAATTTTTGTATGTCTGAAATCCATGTGCATGCTAAAATATAAAATTTAAATGTGTTACAACTTGGTTGTCCACTTGTTGATTACCGATACCGGGCTAAGGAGTACCCTCATAAGTTAGGTTTAATAGGACACTCTTCTAGTTTAGTGGCGGGTTCTATACATCCAGGTGACCGACAGTAGTCTTCGATGTTCCTCGAGTACAAATATATTATATTTGAGTCTAGCCTTGACCCAAGTGTTTGTAGTCCCCTCTTTTCGGATTTTTTTGTATGTTTTATTGGAATTTTTGGGCAAAGCACTCGTGGTTCTTTTTCCGAGATCTTTTCGAGATTTTGATAAATTTTTTAGAATTATCAGTTGTCGATTTTCTCGAATTTCCGTCGTGAGTCATTTGTCATTTTTTTTTTCAGTTTTTTAGGCAATGTTTCTTTTGTTTATACAGTATATACTAGCTCGCTTAAAAGAACAGCAGATCTCTTAGATATACAGATTGGATTTACATTACAACATCTTACTTCACAGCATATTGTATTGTTCTTCTTTTTTACTGTACATTCTATTGTTCTTTTCTTTTATGCTGCATGTTTTATTGTTCTTATACACACTATATCTTTGAATAGGAGGTCGGTAGTTAGTTTTATAAGAGGTACCCGGCAGCAGAGGGTTGACTAAATAATTGCATATACTTTTAAAATTAATATTGAATCCGGAGATGCTACTGCGAGGAGCTTGGAGCGAATACAATGGGCCTCACGAAGAGTACATTCAGAAGAGCAACGTCAAAACAATTCAATTCATATCACTAATCACTTTCCTTAGTTTAAATAAGAACTCATAGGATTTCGAGGTGGTTTATCTAGCGCAGTGTAAACCCTCACATATCACTTTTAGGCTTTTGCATAACTCTGTTGCGCAATTATAAGTCCTAACACTTTAGGATTCTGAGGTTATTGTATGATACGGTGCAAATCCTCCGATCTTTTTAGGCTATTCGCACGATCAATATCGCGCGAACATAAGTCCTAAATTTTAAATAAATTGCAAGATTAAACATTAAACAACATTATTTCAAAAATATAAAGTCAAACAATAGAATAGTTGGGAGGTTACCGGGATTCTTCTCGGATCTATGACATCCCCTACTCTTCATTCCTTTGGATTCCTTAAAATAAATGTTCTTGTTTGAGTCACTCCCATTTGATTTTCATGTGTCCAATCGTAGAAATCTAAACTTTGAAATCTTGAAGGCAGAACCACTGATCTTAATCGAGAGTTTTCTTAAGTGATCCCGGTCATTTGAGATGTAATTAACTACAGGGGATTGTTTTTATAAGAAACATATAACTCAGATAAAATAAACTCTATTTAATCCTTATATCGAGTAGAAAAACTTGTTGGCCTCACATAAACTCTATTTTGCAGACCAAACGGATGTCACAAATTCTTTAGTTTAGGTGATTGAGCCTACTACACGTGATATGTTTATTTTTCAGGATAAGTACGTTACTTGTGGTATTGCACTCAGTCATTCAAACTATTAAAATATGTGAGACTCGTTTGGTCTCATCTCTTTTCAAAAATTAAAAATATTACATTTAAAAATCAAAATCACATATTTATATTTAAAATTATTTTCATGTTTAGAAAGATTATCTCTTTCCAAATCAAAAAAATTAAATAACGACCGACATAAACAAAAGTGAATTACAATGCTCGACTTCGAAAAATGAATGATGAACACTAGATGCTCGACTTTGACAAACAAATATGAAACCACTATTGTTTTCTTTCAACAAATATTGGATACACTTTCGATGCTCACTTTTGACCTATATTAGAATGAGATTTTACGTAACAAAAGAATAGGGGCTTCGACTATGAATTATAATTATGGCTATACATATATTTATAATTTTCTACTTTTCTTGTCTCGTTTTTTCTCAAAATGTTTTGAGCTCGTGTTCGGCGTCAGGGCGTGTCCCATGCGTGCTCGAATCCAAAAAAACTTTAGCCTCGTATTTTGAAGTGTCTAGCAAGTGTAATAGCATATCAAAAAGGTATTGATGTCTGATATGTGTCTGACATGGCGATACCGGAGTTCACCCAAACCACGAAACAATGCACAAATTTACTATTGGCTTAAAACAATGTTACAATGAAGACTCAAAATAATAAAAGACAACAATCAAAGCAAAGCACAAAACAAAGGCTTAGAACTAATGACTTAACAAAAAATACAACAAGCTTGATAAGGAGGGAGTCCGACTATGGGAGGTTGGATTGGCGACTGCAGTGAAGGCGGAAGAAGTCAGGGCTGCAGTGGAAGAAATAGAACAGCAAGTTGGCGATAGTAACAGCGTCGAACGGCAGCTGAAGAGAAGCGGGAACGTTATCGAAGGCCGGATCGACGATTGTGGTGAAGGCCGAAGAAGTGAGGGCTGTTGTGGAAGAAGTAGGACAGTAGTTGGAAAGATTCGTCGGCACTTTTGTAGGGTGAACAGAGAGTGGAGAAGAACTAGCAGCGATGGGAAAGGCCAGAACAGCAAAGTATCTGCTATAGGGGTGCACGCGAGCCGCCGAGAAGGGCCGGAAAGGGCTGGACAGCAACTGGAGGGGCTCCGGGAGGAAGGAGTAATGCTGGCAACCGTGGGAGAGGGGATGCAGTGGCTGGACATAATCAGAAAAGTGGTTGGCAGCGGAAGAGGGGTAGTGGTGCCTAGGTTCGTAGCTGGCAGCAAGGAAACAGACGTAAGGGGAAGAATAATGCAACGTCGGAGTCGAGCTACAGTTTATGCACCACTCAGACAATTAGACAGGGTCACCGCCTCGAACGAGGGACAGTCGAGCACTACTTTGACGTCGGATATAGCCGTCAAGCAGGAAAACACAGACAAAACTGAATTCAAATTTTCATAAAAACCACCCCCTAACTCTAAGCACAACCTCTACTCTTTATAAAGAGACATGACCTACCTCAAGAAACTTTTAAAATGAGGAAAAAAATTAAATTTCATATTTTAAAAAATGTCTTTTAAAATATGAATGAAAAATAAAAATAAAATTTCATATTTTAGAAAAAAGAGTTTGTAAGATACTAAAGAATAATACAAATCAAATATCATATTTTAGAAAAAGGATTTAAATTTATAAAGTGCCTAGGAAGGAAAATAAAAAAGAAAGGAAGAGAAGAAAAGGAAAGAAAGACAAAAGAAATGAAGGGGAAAAAGAAGAGGGAAGAGGAAGAACGAGAAGGCAGCCCCCTTCCTTGAGGACAAGTCAGTCCTCCCCCGAGCCCCGCATCAGTCTCCTAGAGATAAGGGAGCTTAGACTTCATCTATCGAAACTTCTAGTTCCCTGACTTTAATCCTGGCAGCAGTCAGATCCTCATGGTATAACGTTAAGTCCCCTGGTAGGTCGATCATGTCAGTGTTGTCATTCCACAACACATTCTGGTGGAATAAGTAACCATCCTCTTTTGACACATCCTGAGTTAGATATGCATATAGAGGAGGGGGGTTCTCGCAATGCAATTTTCGAGCCCTTACATTTGAAATTTTCTCTTTCCGNTTACATTTAAAAATCAAAATCACATATTTATATTTAAAATTATTTTCATGTTTACAAAAATTATCTCTTTTCAAATCAAGAAAATTAAATAACGGCCGACATAAACAAAAGTGAATTACAATGCTCGACTTCGAAAAATGAATGGTGAACACTATATGCTCGACTTTGACAAACAAATATGAAACCACTAATGTTTTCTTTCAACAAATATTGGATACACTTTCGATGCTCACTTTTCACCAATATTAGAATGAGATTTTACATAACAAAAGAATAGGGGCTTCGACTATAAATTATAATCATGGCTATACATATATTTATAATTTTCTACTTTTCTTGTCTCGTTTTTTTCTCAAAACAATTTGAGCTCGTGTTCGGCGTCAAAGTGTGTCCCATGCGTGCTCGAATCCAAAAAAATTTTAGCCTCGTATTTTGAAGTGTCTAGCAAGTGTAATAGCATATCAAAAAGGTATTGGTGTCTGATATGTGTCTGACATGGCGATACCGGAGTTAACCCAAACCACGAAACAATGCACAAATTTACTATTGGGTTAAAACAATGCTACAATGAAGACTCAAAATAACAAAAGACAACAATCAAAGCAAAGCACAAAACAAAGGCTTAGAACTAATGACTTAACAAAAAATACAACAAGCTTGATAAGGAGGGAGTCCGACTATGGGAGGTTGGATTGGCGAGAGCAGTGAAGGCCGAAGAAGTCGGGGCTGCTGCGGAAGAAGTAGGACAGCAGGTTGGCGATAGTAACAGCGTCGAACGGCAGCTGAAGAGAAGCGGGACGTTATTGAAGGTTGGATCGACGATTGTGGTGAAGGCCGAAGAAGTGAGGGCTATTGTGGAAGAAGTAGGACAGTAGTTGGAAAGGTTCGTCGGCACTTTTGTAGGGTGGACAGAGAGTGGAGAAGCACTAGCAGCGGCCAGAACAGCAAAAAATCTGCTATAGGGGTGCACGCGGGCTGTCGAGAAGGGCCGGGAAGGGCTGGACAGCAACTGGAGGGGCTCCGGGAGGAAGGAGCAATGCTGGCAACNGAGTGGAGAAGCACTAGCAGCGATGGGAAAGGCCAGAACAGCAAAGTATCTGCTATAGGGGTGCACGCGGGCCGCCGAGAAGGGCCGGAAAGGGCTGGACAGCAACTGAAGGGGCTCCTGGAGGAAGGAGCAATGTTGGCAACCATGGGAGAGGGGGTGCAGTGGCTGGACATAATCAGAAAAGTGGTTGGCAGCGGAAGAGGGGTAGTGGTGCCTAGGTTCGTAGTCGGCAGCAAGGAAACAGACGTAAGGGGAAGAAAAATGCAACGTTNAATCAGAAAAGTGGTTGGCAGCGGAAGAGGGGTAGTGGTGCCTAGGTTCGTAGCTGGCAGCAAGGAAACAGATGTAAGGGGAAAAAAATGCATCGTCGGAGTCGAGCTACAGTTGATGCACCACTCGGACCCTTAGACAGGGTCACCGCCTCGAACGAGGGACAGTCGAGCACTACTTTGACGTCGGATATAGCCGTCAAGGAGGAAAACACAGACAAAACTGAATTCAAATTTCCATAAAAACCACCCCCTAATTCTAAGCACAACCTCTACTCTTTATAAAGAGACATGACCTACCTTAAGAAAATTTTAAAATAAGGAGGAAAAAAATANGTCGGATATAGCCGTCAAGGAGGAAAACACAGACAAAACTGAATTCAAATTTCCATAAAAACCACCCCCTAACTCTAAGCACAACCTCTACTCTTTATAAAGAGACATGACCTACTTTAAGAAACTTTTAAAACAAGGAGGAAAAAAATTAAATTTCATATTTTAAAAAATGTCTTTTAAAATATGAATGAAAAATAAAAATCAGATTTCATATTTTAGAAAAAAGAGTTTGTAAGATACTAAAGAATAATAAAATCAAATATCATATTTTAGAAAAAGGATTTAAATTTAGAAAGTGCCTAGGAAAGAAAATAAAAAAGAAAGGAAGGGAAGAAAAGGAAAGAAGGACAAAAGAAATGAAGGGGAAAAAGAGAGGGAAGAGGAAGAACGAGAAGGCAGCCCCCTTCCTTGAGGACAAGTCAGTCCTCCCCCGAGCCCCGCATCAGTCTCCTAGAGATAAGGGAGCTTAGACTTCATCTATCAAAGCTTCTGGTTCCCTGACTTTAATCCTGGCAGCAGCCGGATCCTCATGGTATGACGTTCAGTCCCCTGGTAGGTCGATCATGTTAGTGCTGTCATTCCACAAAACATTCTTGTGGAATAAGTAACCATCCTCTTTTGACACATCCTGAGTTAGATATGCATATAGAGGAAGGGGGTTCTCGCAATGCACTTTTCGAGCCCTTACATTTGAAATCTTANAGATACTAAAGAATAATAAAATCAAATATCATATTTTAGAAAAAGGATTTAAATTTAGAAAGTGCCTAGGAAGGGAAGAAAAGGAAACAAGGACAAAAGAAATGAAGGGGAAAAAGAAGAGGGAAGAGGAAGAACAAGAAGGCAGCCCCCTTCCTTGAGGACAAGTCAGTCCTCCCCCGAGCCCCGCATCAGTCTCCTAGAGATAAGGGAGCTTAGACTTCATCTATCGAAGCTTTTGGTTCCCTGACTTTAATCCTGGCAGCAGCTGGATCCTCATGGTATGACGTTAAGTCCCCAGGTAGGTCGATCATGTCAGTGTTGTCATTCCACAACACATTCTGGTGGAATAAGTAATCATCCTCTTTTGACACATCCTGAGTTAGATATGCATATAGAGAAGGGGGGTTCTCGCAATGCAATTTTCGAGCCCTTACATTTGAAATCTTCTCTTTCCACTTCTCATGTCCAGCAAGAGGTGGTTGAGTCACAAGATTGTGAAGAGAACTCAATTCGGGATGAAATCTGTGGCAGGTCGTGCCACTCTCACTAGTGGTCACTCAAAAGAGGCATCTTCTTCAATGGCAGGACTTGGATCCCATTGAAGAATTTTCATCCCCTTAGTGTTCCTAAGGCACATTTAAAAGTCATGGTTTGTTCTTTTTGTCTGCTGATGAGCACCCCGTTGAGTTGAATCTAACAGCTGAAATACTTCCAATAATATTCCAAGCATGGCACAAAATGACTCCTATTCGGACACGTTGGACCTCCCTTTATAAGGGCAACTCAAAAGTTGGCCTATAAATCTGAAATATTTGCATTTTCCTTATCTGCGGTGACCATGTATCAGATGTCGGCTACTCAAACTCGTAACTCTTGTAGAAATCCCAAGTCGGTCCTACTAGTGTTCCTCTCAAAGTTTGCAAAATGCTAGCTCGAGGCTCCATAATAGCATACACTGCTAGATTGTCCATAATCTCATAGTCACTACCTTCTAGAACAGCAATTGTTACCTTAGAATCTCTAAGTAGGGGTCAACTGGGGTGTCTCTTCCTCGTTGGTTGAAAAAAGAGAATCTTTTCTGAAGTTTGTCTCTTCTTCCTGGTCATCGTTCATCTCCTCATCTGGAAGCTGGTACTCGCTTATGTCCTCGCCGTTTGTTATTACCCAACTTTTCGATGAAGCCCTACTCGGTGAAGTATATCACTCACCTAGTTGTGCATTCTACTTCAACAAGTTCAAATTTAGGACGCTAGCCATTTCTTCAGATTGTCATAGACTTGCAGATTGTTTTCGATGGAAAGTAGCACGAGGGTCGCTTGGTAATACGGTCCCTCCTCTTGGGAAGCTAGAGTCTGCAACTTTTTACAGTAGTAAGTTGGTAAGAACCAGCGCCGAATTTCCTGCTTCTTCATATCTTCTCGTTCTTCCTTCCAACTTTCCAGATCACAGCTGAGGGTAACTTTCCACTAGATTTTCTCTTTAATATCCATAAGCATTTGTTGAAGGCGACGAAATTTTTGCTATATCTGTCCCCAGGCAGTCTCGGTCATATTTCTCCTTGGCGACATGTTTGAAGATTTAGAATCTGTGAAAGGAAAAAAATTTAACAAAGAAGACAAAAAAATAAACGAAAGAATGAAAATAATTTGGTGTAGTGGACTAGATAGAGGTGGATGCTAAAAACCAGAGTATGGGAGTTCGGTTGAACTAGCATTGATTAGGGTTTAGGGTTAAAAACCAGAGGATAGGAATTAGGTTGCACTAACATTGATAGCAAATAATACCAGAGTTAACACAAACCACGACACAATACACAAATTTACTACTAACTTAAAACAAGGTTATAATGAAGGCTCGAAATAACAAAATACAACACTCAAAACAAAAGCACAAAGCAAATAATTTCAACTAATGACTCAAAAAATAAGACCCAACATACTTGAGGAGGAGGTATTCCAGCAGAGGGGAGGCTAGATTGGAGGCTGCGCTGAAGGCCAAAAAGGTGGGGGTTGCTATGGAAGTGGGGTAGCAGGTTGGCAATAGTAATGGCGCCAAACCGCAGCTGAATATAAGCAGGAACGTTGTTGGAGGTTGGATCAGCGGCTGCAGTGAAGGTCGGAGATATGGGGGCTACTGTGGAAGAAGTAGGAAGCTGAAAAGGTTCACCAGCACTTTCAGAGTGTGGACAGCGATCGGTAAGCACTAGCAATGATGGGAAAGGTCGAGACAGCATGGTAGCCATTGTAGGGGTGCCGATGGGTTGTCGAGAAGGGTCTGATAGGGACGGATAGCAACTAGAGGGAGTCCGGGAGGAAGGAGTGCTGACAGCCATTGGAGAAGGGTTGTGGTGGCTGGACGGGAGCAGAAAGTGGTTGGCATCAATGGAAGAGGGTCTACGGTGGCTGAGTTTTGAGCTGAAAGCAGGGAAAGAGACGTATGGGGAAGATAAGTGTCTCGTCGGGATTGAGTTACAATCAAAGCACCACCCTGGCCCTTGGAGACGGTCATCACTTTGGACAATGGACATTCAGAGCACTACTTTGACATTGGATATAGCCCTCAAGGGGGAAAACACTCGGACAAAACTAAATTCGGATTTTCGTAAAAAACACCTCATAAAAACCACCACCTAACTCTAAGCACACCTTTCCTATTTAAAAAGAGACATGACATATCTAAGGAAACTTTAAAATAAGGAGAATAAAAATTAGATTTCATATTTTAGGAAGGACCTTTTAAAATAGGAAAGAAGAATAAAAACATATATCATATTTTAGGAAAAGTCTTTGTAAAATAATAAGAGAGAATAAAATCAAATCTCATATTTTAGGAAAAAGATTTTAAGTTTAGAAAGTGCCTAAGAAGGAACAAAGAAAATAAGGAAAAGGAAGAAAAGAAAAGAAGGGCAACAGAAAAGANATTATTTGTTTCTATTATGATCAACTAATAGTGGAGATTGCACCCTCTAAGGCTAATCTAACCACATTACTTCCTGCATTATTTGTTTCTATTATTATCAATTATATTTTACTTTTTAGAAGTTAAAATGGNTGCATTTTCCTTATCTGCGGTGACCATGTATCAGATGTCGGCTACTCAAACTCGTAACTCTTGTAGAAATCCTAAGTCGGTCCTACTAGTGTTCCTCTCAAAGTTTGCAAAATGCTAGCTCGAGGCTCCATAATAACATACACTGCTAGATTGTCCATAATCTCATAGTCACTACCTTCTAGAACAGCAATTGTTACCTTAGAATCTCTAAGTCGGGGTCAACTGGGGTGTCTCTTCCTCGTTGGTTGAAAAAAGAGAATCTTTTCTGAAGTCTGTCTCTTCCTCCTGGTCATCGTTCATCTCCTCATCTGGAAGCTGGTACTCACTTATGTCCTCGCCGTCTGTTATTACCCAACTTTTCGATGACGCCCTACTCGGTGAAGTATATCACTCACCTAGTTGTGCATTCTACTTCAACAAGTTCAAATTTAGGACACTAGCCATTTCTTCAAATTGTCATAGATTTGCAGATTGTTTTCGATGGAAAGTAGCACGGGGTCGCTTGGTAATACGATCCCTCCTCTTGGGAAGCTAGAGTCTGCAATTTTTTACAGTAGTAAGTTGGTAAGAACCAGCGTCGAACTTCCTGCTTCTTCATATCTTCTCGTTCTTCCTTCCGACTTTCCAGATCACAGCTGAGGGTAACTTTTCACTAGATTTTCTCTTTAATATCCATAAGTATCTGTTGAAGGCGACGAAATTTTCGCTATATCTGTCCCCAANGGACTCGCATGAGAAAAATGCATATTATCCAAGTATATGTTAACAAGTCATCAAAGTATGATTATAGAGAAGTTTAATTTAACTACATGCCTCGAATGAAAGCGCCATTGTAAGACAATTTCGCCGAAGTCAGCGTAGAAGTACCATTAGCTCGCGTGCTTCCACTTAAAAAATAAATGAAAGTTTGATAGCTGGAAAGGTTTCATCGACCTTTTATTCCTGAAAATCATAAATGAAGCTGGTTAAAGACGGGATACTTACAAAAAGTTATTAGGGTTCCAAGTGCCATATTAGGGGAAAAAAAACAATCATACTGAGAAAGAAATACCTCAGCCCGGAACTAAGGATAAATCAATGGAGAAGGGAAACAAAATAAGACTACATCAAATTTTGAGGAAGAACGCTACAGTCAGTGAGGAAGAAGAGCCGCTAGCAAGGGAGGCGGCCACAGTCAGTGAGGAAGTGAGGAGGAGATGGGATCCGCGACAGCCGACAAGCCAAAGCATGGGCGGCTCCATCAAATTTTTACTATTTATAGAAGAAAGATTTGCATACTTGCCACTAAATTTTCATGTATTTACATATTTAACACCAGAGTAATTTTTAGTGTAGATCATCTTATCCATACATGATATGATTATTCTTAAAAATTTTGAGAGATGTAAATATAAAAAGCAAAATTTAGTTATTAGATATGTAAATATATTAATTGAGTGGGGTTTATGTGAATGGCCCTTTATAAAATTATTAGCCTCTTATTTTTATTTTCCAAATTGCCATCTAACTATCATGCCTTTTAATAAAACTTCAAAAAGTGTGTTTTTCTTCTATCAAATTTCCAACATTTATATCTTGGCATGCACAAATACCTACATACCTGTTAAAAAAAATTATTTAGATGTTGGCTTAATAAATATTGAAGATTTGAGGGGTTAGTAGGTAATTATCTCTTCATTATAATACTTTGATGTTGACTTTATGTGCCTCATAATAAAGGTAATTAACTAAATATTTTATGTGTATTTTGCATGCATATGGATGCCAAAATATTCCATTTTTATGAAATTACCCAAGATAAAGATAATATCTTATAATCATAGATTGGCCTTTAGTTTCATAAGCCATTCAAAATCAGTATAAAATTTAGTAGAATTTAAACTAATTTATATTTAGTATTAGCCTTTTTTTTTTTGGACCGGACTCTTGAGTGTGGAGTCCGGTCCAAAAAAAGAAAAACGTCGCCCTTTCTGCTTGCAGGAAGAAAAGAATAAGAATCGCCTATGTCATAGGACTTCTCCCTTAAGATATGTGTGAGGCAGTTGTTGAGTATTTATAATCTGATGATAAGCTGATTATTCAGATAATGTGTGAGGCATTTGTTGAGGTTGGATTGGCGACTGCAGTGAAGGCCGAAGAAGTCGGGGCTGCTGCGGAAGAAGTAGGACAGCAGGTTGGCGGTAGTAACAGCGTCGAACGGCAGCTGAAGAGAAGCGGGAACGTTATTGAAGGCGNTATTAGCCTCTTTTTTTTTTTGGACCGGACTCTTGAGTGTGGAGGTCCGTCCAAAAAAAAAAACGTCGCCCTTTCTACTTGCAGGAAGAAAAGAATAAGAATCGCCTATGTTATAGGGCTTCTCACTTAAAACATGTGTGAGGCAGTTGTTGAGTATTTATAATATGATGATAAGTTGATTATTAAGATAATCTGCAGATTATCATAATAAGTTGATTTGTTGTTTGGGGCAGCTTAGGGCCCGTTTGGGGTAGCTTATAAGTGCGGCGGCGTTTTATAAGTGCGGCGGCGTTTTCAAAACGCCGCCTATGTGTTTGTTTTGCACGTTTCTACAGATTATTTGAAAACTGTGTTTAATTTTTCTATTACACGCAGATCGCGGGGTTATATTCGCGATCTGGGTTTTCGTGCCTCGTTTTACGCCTCTACCCTCTCTCACGAACCTTCGCTCTCTGGCTACTCCGCCGCTTCACCTTGTCGTCGTCCACATCGACTCACCGTCGACCACCCTTCACCTCGCCGTCGTCCAGCTCGACTCACCGTCGGCCACCCTTCACTGTTGTCCACCTCGACTCTCCGTGGAGTTAGATTCATCTCATCCATCTTCAACTACCCTGATTTCTCGATCTCTACCTGTAATTGGCTTTCTCACTGCAGAGAAAGGAGAAGGGGATCTATCCCCACCCTTTAACTTTGCTAATTTCTCGATCTTTGTATGGAGATGGAGACGACATTGAATAAGATCGAGAGAGCTCATCGGATGTACCGGGAATTAAAGCATCGAGATGCTCTTGAGCTTTATACGGAGGCGCTAGGGATGGCGAAGAACAAATCTCAGAAGATCGCGCTGTATAGCAACCGGGTTGTTTACTATCTTAAACTCCATGACTTCAAGAAGGGTTTCACAGTACTTCTTTTATTTTATTTTTTTTCTGGTTTTGTAGGTTATCTTGAGTTGTTAATGGGAAAAGCGGTTCGTTTTGAACCATTGTTTGGCTTAAATGTTGATTTTTTTTTAAAAGAAAGGTAAGGAAAATTTATGTTTTACATTCTTTAGCTTCAATAGCAGGAAGCTAACTACTACAATAACATTTTGCAGTTATACATAGCAATCGAAGAATTGCAATTTACAAATCAAGTACCCTCTTTCATCCGATTTTTTAAATTCTCACACAAATATCAAAGTTCATGATGAAACTNAAACCTAATAAATAATAGGCGGAATAATAAAGCTCGGACTCGCATGAGAAAAATGCATATTATCCAAGTATATGTTAACAAGTCATCAAAGTATGATTATAGAGAAGTTTAATTTAACTACATGCCTCGAATGAAAGCGCCATTGTAAGACAATTTCGCCGAAGTCAGCGTAGAAGTACCATTAGCTCGCGTGCTTCCACTTAAAAAATAAATGAAAGTTTGATAGCTGGAAAGGTTTCATCGACCTTTTATTCCTGAAAATCATAAATGAAGCTGGTTAAAGACGGGATACTTACAAAAAGTTATTAGGGTTCCAAGTGCCATATTAGGGGAAAAAAAACAATCATAATGAGAAAGAAATACCTCAGCCCGGAACTAAGTATAAATCAATGGAGAAGGGAAACAAAATAAGACATTGATCAATGTCACAAATAGACGAAAATAACACAAAAAGAGACACTGCTGAGATTAAAACACTCACCAATCTTAAAAACTTACAGGATTATCGAGATTCTGTTTGCCGCGTTCCTTTCAACGAGGAAGAGAGGACGTGGGAGAGAGAGAGCTGGAGGGAGAAGAGCCGCTAGCAAGGGAGGCGGCTACAGTCAGTGAGGAAGTGAGGAGGAGATGGGATCCGTCATAGTCAACGAGCCAAAGCATGGGCGGCTCCATCAAATTTTTATTATTTATAGAAGAAAGATTTGCATACTTCCCACAAAATTTTCATGTATTTACATATTTAACACCAGAGTAATTTTTACGTATAGATCATCTTATCCATACATGATATGATTATTCTTAAAAATTTTGAGAAATGTAAATATAAAAAAGCAAAATTTTGTTATTAGATATGTAAATATATTAATTGAGTGGGGTGTATGTGAATGGCCCTTTAAAAAATTATTAGCCTCCTATCTTTATTTTCCAAATTGCCATCTAACTATCATGCTTTTTAATAAAACTTAAAAAAGTGTGTTTTTCTTCTATCAAATTTCCAACATTTATATCTTGGCATGCACAAATACATACATACCTATTAAAAAAATNAATTATTAGCCTCCTATCTTTATTTTCCAAATTGCCATCTAACTATCATGCTTTTTAATAAAACTTAAAAAAATGTGTTTTTCTTCTATCAAATTTCCAACATTTATATCTTGGCATGCACAAATACCTATATACCTGTTAAAAAAAATTATTTAGATGTGGCTTAATAAATAGTGAAGATTTGAGGTGTTGGTATGTAATTATCTCTTCATTATAATACTTTGTTGTTGACTTTATGTGCCTCATAATACAGGTAATTAATAAATATTTTATGTGTATTTTGCTTGCATATGGATGCCAAAATATTTCATTTTTATGAAATTACCCAAGATAAAAGATATTATCTTAGAATCATAGATTGGTCTTTAGTTTCATAAGCAATTCAAAATCAGTATAAAACTTAGTATAATTTAAACTAATTTATATTTAGTATTAGCCTTTTATTTTTTTTTTTGGACCGGACTCTTGAGTGTGGAGTCCGGTCCAAAAAAAAAAAGGTCGCCCTTTCTGCTTGCAGGAAGAAAAGAATAAGAATCGCCTATGTTATAGGACTTCTCCCTTAAGATATGTGTGAGGCAGCTGTTGAGTATTTATAATCTGATAATGAGCTGATTATTCAGATAATCTACAGATTATAAGAATAAGTTGATTTTTTATTTGGGACAGCTTAGGGCCCGTTTGGGGTAGCTTATAAGGGCCCGTTTGGGGCTGCTTATTTGGTGCGATGGCGTTTTGAAAACACATCTGACCTGTTTGGATAAATTACATTTTGGTAACTTATGTGTTTTCAAAACGCTGAAAATAACAGTTTCACACCGTACCCATTCAGGTGTGATTGCAGCTTTTTGGCGGCGGGCTGACTTTTCCAAAAAAATAAAAATTTATAATTGTCACCGCACCTAGCTTATCAGCAGATTATTTTTAATCAATTTATCAGCAGATTATTCAATAAGCCGAAGTTGCTCAAACAGACCCTAAGTGCGGCGGAGTTTTGAAAACGCCGCCTATATGTTTGTTTTGCACGTTTCTACAGATTATTTGAAAATTGTGTTTAATTTTTTCTATTACACGCAGATCGCGAGGTTATATCCGCGATCTGCGTTGTCGTGCCTCGTTTTACGCCTCTACCCCTCTCACGAACCTTCGCTCTCTGGCTACTCCACCGCTTCACCTCGCCGTCGTCCACATGGACTCACCGTCGGCCACCCTTCACCTCGCCGTCGTCCACCTCGACTCACCGTCGGCCACCCTTCACCTCGTCGTCGTCCACCTCGACTCACCGTCGGCCACCCTTCACTTTTGTCCACCTCGACTCTCTGTGAAGTTAGATTCATCTCATCCATCTTCAACTACCCTGATTTCTCGATCTCTACTTGTAATTGGCTTTCTCACTGCAGAGAAAGGAGAAGGGGATCTATCCCCACCCTTTAACTTTGCTAATTTCTCGATCTCTGTATGGAGATGGAGACGGCATTGAATAAGATCGAGAGAGCTCATTGGATGTACCGGGAATTAAAGCATCGAGATGCTATTGAGCCTTATACGGAGGTGCTAAGGATGGCGAATAACAAATCTCAGAAGATCGCGCTGCATAGCAACCGGGTTGTTTGCTATCTTAAACTCCATGACTTCAAGAAGGACTTCACAGTACTTTTTTTTTCTGGTTTTATAGAATATCTTGAGCTGTTAATGGGAAAAGCGATTCGTTTTGAACCATTGTTTGGCTTAAATGTTGATTTTTTTTAAAAGAAAGGTAAGGAAAATTTATGTTTTACATTCTTTAGCTTCAATGGCAGAAAGCTAACTACTGCAATAACATTTTGCAGTTATACATAGCAATCGAAGAATTGCAATTTACAAATCAAGTACCCTCTCTCATCCGATTTTTTAAGTTCTCACACAAATATCAAAGTTCATGATGCAACCCAAACTCATATTTTTCTTTTTTTTTATCAAATTCTCAGTGGTACATGTAAATGTATCAGTTTGTTTGTTCAAAAAATCAGTTGAGGGCTGGTTTTGTAAATAGTAATGTTTTGAAGGTTGTGTATGTGACTATCCCTAATATTTATTAGATGTGTTGGGTGCTTGAGTTTCTTGGAGGAATTGATGGAATTTGAGAACATTCTTTGTTGTGTCTTAGAACTTTTCAAAACCTGTATAATAGAAGGGAGAAAAATGTGTTAAAGACTTCCATAATTTTTGTAGAATATTAGTGTAACATTGTTTCACCT
Organism: Phalaenopsis hybrid cultivar; assembly: GCA_002079205.1. Lineage (NCBI taxonomy): Eukaryota > Viridiplantae > Streptophyta > Magnoliopsida > Asparagales > Orchidaceae > Phalaenopsis > Phalaenopsis hybrid cultivar. The sequence goes on along the minus strand of JXCR01141804.1, from coordinate 28,983 downwards.
CAGAGGAATTGGTGGAACTTTAGTACAATATACCTATTTTGTGATTAAAAAAAAAAGTGATGCTAATGGCGCTAACATAGGTCCTTTCACCATGCAATTGTAGATGTAATGAATTTTACCACTGCATATTAGACAACATGAAAAGAAGTGTTTATTTATTTTTTTTTTTTACTTCTTGTGTTGGAAGTAAAAATTGAGTTTTTTAATGTCCTTTGATCTGTACNGCGCGAATTGAAATGAAGCAAAAAAAATCAAAAAGACAATAATATTCTCTATGAAAAAAACTTACTACAGATGATCAATTTAAAACTAATCGATGAAAATATTCGCCACGGACAAAAATGCAAACCTACAAATGCCCTCTTGATATGGTAGAGAAACTAAGGCTCTGTCTGCAGCAGCAGAAGGACCGCGGCGCGGCACCGGGCCGCATTTTTCGATCGTTTGGGGCGGCGTTGCCACTGCGGCATGCCGCGATATTACCCGAACGCNATATATATATATATATATATATATATATATAAGATTTACATAAATATTGCTAACTTCGTACGATTGTAATAAGTGCACATAACTTGCACGTACTGAATACACATAAACAGATTCATGCGATTGTAATAAGTCCACATAATATTTATTCAAACTGTAAAAAGATGTGGTGACGAATACATATAAATTAAACTATGGGTGTTAGAAATGTAAACACGTAAGAATTGTGTGGTATGCATGTACATTTTTGTAAAATTTGAATCTCTCTCCAATTTTATTATCTTTTGGTGTGATTTGCACAAGTTGTGAATTTCAGGATTTCTTTCTATTGTAATAAGTGCACATAACTTGCACGTACCTGTAGGCATAATGCGTCTTCCCTCCACTTTGGCATCATGTCCCTGTCTCAAGTACTTAAATTTTAGGAACATTCACATACATGCTTCTCAATTGCTAAGTATTTGCATGTTTAACACTTAAGCTCTGAATTTTCCAATATTTTTTATGGTGATTTCTTGAGGGGTAAATCCGAGCACGCCGCCAGCCTTTCCAACTTTTGCCGAGATCGTGTCAGAGGAGAAGAGGAGCTAAACTGCGATGGGGTTTACTCTCGCTCGAGCAGCTCCTTTCAATGTGGGTCCGTCGTCGTTCAACGTTGATAAGCTTTTGAAGAGCAAGAAGAAAATCTCTTTCATGCTTGTGGCGTTCTTCGTGATTCAGAGCCAATACAATGCCGGCTCAAGACTCGAGATTTTCTGCTGGAATTTTGGAAAATTTTGATACAAATAACCATTTGGAAACATCAACAATTGCTAATGGAGCACAACTATCAGATGCAAGACATTACTTCTTCCAGTCTCTGAGGTGATACCAATTTATGAGAAGCTTCTTTCAACCCCACTTGCAGCTGCAAAATTTTGGAAGCAATATGTGGAAGCTTATATGATTTTAAATAATGGTGAAGCTACTACACAGATCTTTAGTTGGTGACATGCATTGAGCCTTTCGATTTAGGCTCTGTTTGGCGCAGCTGCAGCTGCGCTGCCTCAGGAATACGCTGCTGCGGAGAAGCAAGCTGTCTGTTTAGTGCAGCTGTGTGATAGCTGTTTCTAGAAAAATGACTATGCTACCTCTGTTTGGTAAAACAGTTTAAAACAGACCTCTGATAGTGATATTTTTGATACTTCTGAAGCAAAATTTTACTTTTAAACAGTTCAAAAATTTAGATGTCCAACTAACTTAACAATGAGTACCGAAAGTGATAAAAGAAAATGAAAAAACCACAATTCATGAAAACTATAGCCAAATTTTCGTAAATTATCTTTTCAATAGATGCTTTTTTATTCATTACAGCTTTTGTTCATGATATTTCTCCTTCAACTCTGCTATATAACATTCTAAAACCTTTTGTCTTCAGTAATAACCAATGTAAACCGACAACCCAATCTTGTGATTATCATCATGTTCAAAATAAAGAAAAGATTCCAACATGGTTTGAAAATAAGCAAAACTTGTCCAAACCAAATTTGGCCATTTTTATTGGCTTTGGCAGGCCTCACAATTTTCACCGTGCAATTCTAATAAAAAAATAATATTAACTCTCTAGAAATGGTAAGAAGCTTCTCTAGTTACTAAGTACTCGACAATACAGNTAATAAAAAAATAATATTAACTCTCTAGAAATGGTAAGAAGCTTCTCTAGTTACTAAGTACTCGACAATACATGATTTCATACAACTCCATTGTCAATGGTGAAGTGAGGAACTTGTAATCTCTAATAATGTAGCAAACCATATTTCAGTGAATTCAACGAAACTGGAAAAGGGAAATCGATTTAGAGAAATCACAGTGATGAACTCAACAAAGAAACGAAAAAATAAAAAAATCGCAGAAGATCGTATTCATCTTTAATTCGTTTATTGGGATTGAGAGACTTCGCTGAGAGATCCATTGCAAATCGAGAAAGGAGCAGACCGTAAAGAGGAGAAAAGGTGNAAAAAATCACAGAAGATCGTATTCATCTTTAATTCGTTTATTGGGATTGAGAGACTTCGCTGAGAGATCCATCGCAAATCGAGAAAGGAGCAGACCGTAAAGAGGAGAAAAGGTCGGAGTTTCGGAGGTTTTTCTGCCTTGCAAATTGATCAGAACAGGAGAGGGAAGAGAAGCGGATCAAGTAAGGGTGACGAACGGTAGGGGAGAGGACATCACTGCTGCTATCCGAAATCGCCGAATGCGAAGAAGAGGGCACTAAGGTAAAGAGCAGGAAGGCGAAGCTTGGACGCCGGTCTTTGGGTGCTTTCCGAGTTCGGGTAATATCGCGGCATGCCGCAGTGGCAACGCCGACCCAAACGATCGAAAAATGCGGCCCGGTGCCACGCCGCGGTCCTTCTGCTGCCACAAACAGAGCCTTAGTTTCTCTACCATATCAAGAGGGTATTTGTAGGTTTGCATTTTTGTCCGTGGCGAATATTTTCATCGATTAGTATTAAATTGATTATCTGTAGTAAGTTTTTTTCATAGAGAATATTATTGTCTTTTTGATTTTTTTTGCTTCATTTCAATTCGCGCATGCAGAAATATATGGTAAATTATTGGAAGATTTGCATACAACGCCACTTAATTCCCATGTATTTACATGCTGAGCACCTAAACTCGAATGTTTGCACACATGTCAACCTACCTACGCATGAAAATGTATATTTAACTTTTAAAAGTTAAAAAAAAAAGCGATTCTTGTTGTGATATGAAAGATTTAGATGGAATAAACGGNGAATGTTTGCACACATGTCAACCTACCTACGCATGAAAATGTATATTTAACTTTTAAAAGTTAAAAAAAAAAAAGCGATTCTTGTTGTGATATGAAAGATTTAGATGGAATAAACGTGAAAAGTAAAATTTAGGTGTTAGATATGTAAATATATGAATTGGGTGGTATTCATGTAAGTGTTAGATTTTTAAATACATAAGAATTTTGTGTTATGTATGTAAATTTCCCCAAATGTAATTACGAAAGTTTAGATGTTAGCTATATAAATGCATAAGAGTCCTGTGGTATCCTGGTATGTAAGTAATTATTCCACTAAAGTTTAATCAGATGATTAATAAAATAGTAATATATATATATATATATAACCTTTGGTAACTGCATTAAAATTTATTTATTTTTGTGCATCCTTTAAATGTAAATATATCAGAAGCTATAATCCTTAAACCTCATACCTACAACAGACTATTGGAATGTTACCGCAGTAGATTTTAAATGACTAAGATTTACATACATACCCAACAACAATTCTTTCATGCATCCCACCTAATTCCTATGCACTTGTATATCCAAAACTTTACATACACACCACCCCATTTCTATCTATCTACATAGTTAACACCTGAAACTTGATTTTTTTTTTTTTTTATATATATTTAGGAACATCTACATACATGCTTCTCAATTTCTGCATAGTCGTATATCCAACACTTCAGGATTAAATCCCCTGACAAGCTTTGAAGCCGGTTTAAGTCATAAATTGAACACTAATCTTATGCTTATCTCTTTTCATGATTGGATGACTTACTTGCATGCCACTAAATCTCTACGTGCCTACACATTTAATACCTACACTTGNATTAAATCCCCTGACAAGCTTTGAAGCTGGTTTAAGTCATAAATTGAACACTAATCTTATGCTTATCTCTTTACATGATTGGATGACTTACTTGCCTGCCACTAAATCTCTACGTGCCTACACATTTAATACCTACACTTANTAAATGGACCAGAAAATGAGCTCGGGAGAGGAGCTATAATCGACTTGCTTATTTTTGTGTATCAGGCCTTGCCTGTCAGAAGCTTTGAAAGCAGGCTTTATAGCAATCATTTCATATATGCAACATCATAAAGACTGTATATAAGACTTGCAAGCATAAGGTATACCTGCGAGAAGCTATAGACCATGTAGATGGGAGTTTCAACAATTAGGGAAGTTTGATCATCTGAACTCAACATTTTTTTTAGCAAGGCCAAAGTCACCTAGCTGCATGCTTTGATCTCCACAAAATGTCATAATAAGAGCCCGTGGTTCTTCAGAAGAATTAGACAGAAATCAGGACAAAATTCATTATGCTCCCAACTTGCAAAACAGTTCTTGATGAAAACTCTAAAAATAAAGAAAACTTCGCAAAATTTAGTTGCGGGAAAGAAGTGAAGAAAGGTTATTAGAAGATGGGAGGAATAGAAGAGAGGTTCAGGGAGATTCGACTCATCTTTTCAATTTCTCCGTAATGGTTGAAGGAGAGTGCCTCCATGCTCCCTGCAAGTTTATTTTGAAAATCAACCTACAGCTGGGCACAAAACTCAACGGCCTCTTTCTCCGCCTCTTCTTTGGCCCGCTTTAGACTCGCCATTTTTTTACGTCCTAGCAGCGCTGACAATTTGCTGAGCTTCTTGTTCTGTAGCTCATAGTTGTTGAATCCCTCACTGGCGCGGCTCAGACGACCAAAGGAAGACGAAAACCTTTGCTCACAACTCAGAGGATCGGAGAAGAAGACAGGAGTCTAACTAACGTGAGATGGAGATGGTTTCTGCCCGTGGAGTTGGGGCCGGCTAGGAGCCTTAGGAGTATTTGTGTCTGAGGAGCGGCTTCAAAAGAAGGCGGAGAGGAAGGAGGGGAGTCTGAGGGGTCATCGGGCTGAAGGGAACGGAAAGAGGAAGAAGTTTTGCTGAGCAGATGCTTCGGTGGGGAGAAGCCCGGGCACCGAAGACAGCGTCAGACGAAGCAGACGAAGGCTGGCTTCGGGAAGGAGACCGGAGCGAAGCCGCCGAGGGCCTCGGGAACGAGAAATTATTGGATACGGAATACATTATTTCAGTTTTTTTATTATTATTATTTATGAAAGACCTACCGGAATACATTCTGACCGTAAGGTTCGGATCGGACACCGTATGTAAGATGCATGCGATGTCCGATCCGCATGAAATAATTTTTCGTCGGAGAGATCAACTCTCGGGCAGAGGATGGAAGCTTGCATGGCACGTGGAATTCGGCTTTTGAAAAATTAGCTAAAAACCCTATTATATTAGANAGCGAAGCCGCCGAGGGCCTCGGGAACGAGAAATTATTGGATACGGAATACATTATTTCAGTTTTTTTTTTCTATTATTTACGAAAGACCTACCGAAATACATTCTGACCATATGGTTCGGATCGGCACCGTATGTAAGATGCATGTGGTGTCCGATCCGCATGGAATAATTTTTCGTCGCAGAGATCAACTCTCAGGCAGAGGATGGAAGCTTGCATGGCGCGTGGAATTCGGCTTTTGAAAAATTAGCTAAAAACCCTATTATATTAGTTGCGGCCCGATCCCGCCCAATAAAAAAAACACATTTTTATTATTTTCTCTTCCTGTCAATTAAAAAATAGTCATATTTTATCTCTTTTAATTATAGGAATTCGGGATATTCCCATTTTGTTAGTTTTCTAACATCCATTAGTATTCGGTGGACCAAGTTCGATGGAATTATTTCTTGACGAGGAAATGTTGCTGGAATCTCAAAATATTTGCGAGAAACAAGACAATGAGCTGGAATTTCAAAATATTTTCGAGAATAGCTGAGTTTAGATGCAACAGAAGTAATTCGACATATTGGTTATACTTGTTTGACTGCAGATTTAGGTTTTAAGTAATATTTGTTTTGTTAATGAAGTTTGTTCTGTTTTTATCTAACGTGTAATGCTAATTTTCGGTTAGTGTGTGACGTGGTGTTATTCAGGTAATATTACGGTGTTATACTGGTTGTTTTTTGAGTTGTTTTCCATTTCTGATTGTGCTTCAAGTTTCAGTGGGTTAAATAACAGTCATAATGAAGTGTTGTTCTCGTCGCCGTGATGGGGTTAATTGGTAGATATTCTCGTCGTCGTAATGGTGTCAAAGTATTACAATATCATTTGCTTGTAACGTTACTATTGTTGTGATTTGATGTTATTTTTGTAATATCATAATGTTATTAAGGTAATATTGGATCAGCTGACTTTGTTTTATTTTGGTGTATTATGTTGGGATTTAATGATGTTATGCTTGTTTTATTGTGGTATTATGCGGGTGTATTTTTGCATATAAGTTCTCTTATATGGTGGGGTGGTAATGTGGTGTTATTTTGGTATTATCATGGTATTATTCTAGTGTTATTTGATATAATTAGACGTTTTATCGGAGTTTTATATTGACGTTCTAATTGTGTTATTAGGGCGTTAATGTGGTTTTATCACTGTGTTATGTGTCTATTATAGACTTTAAACAATGATGTTAGTAACATTTCTTAACGGGATTTGATTAGCCTGTTATATTGGCATTGCAATGGTGTTATTTGGGTTATATTATGGTATTATGATGGTGTGATTTATGCATTGTAGTCTTGTATTGATTCTCTTTTGGGGTGTTAATGCTGATGATTAAATTTGTAGTCACCTGAGGCAAAGAAATTGTTTCATGCAGTTGTCCACAATGACAATGAAGTCTATGAACCATATTATGTATATGCACACCATAGTGAATTTACTGTGCGAAAGAACCACAGTGGTTTCAGACCGAATTCAAAGAAAATTAAGACAAATGACTTTGTTTGTGGTAATACTGGTTTCAAGAAAGAGTTGAAGAACATTATCACGGTGAGGTTCAAAAGAGCATACACAAGGATTGGATGTCCAGCCATGATCTGATATGTCGTTTATTTAGAAGGCAACTGGTCAGTTAAAAAATTCATAGAAAGTCACAACCATCTGTTGGTGAAGAACAATGACAAGCATATATTGTGTTCCAACAGAAAGATGTGTGACATCAGTGTTGATATCCTCAGATTAATGACAAAATCAGGGATTATAACCAGCGATGCATTCAAATTCCTCGCTACTGAGGTCGGAGGAATGGAGAATCTTGATTGCACGAAGATGGATGTGTATAATTTCATATAAAAAGAGAGAATAGTTCAAATTGAACTATGGGATGTTAATTCTCTCATATAATTGTTCCCTACATGGCAAGCGGAGGATCCAATGTTTTCGTGGAACTTCCAAATTGATGAGTCGGGTTGTTTGGTGAATTTTTTATGGTGTGATGGGATGTCCAATATTGATTACGACTGTTTTGGTGATGTAATAATATTTGATACAAATTATATACTGAATAAATACAATTTATGTTGTGCTTTGATTGTCGGTGTGAATCATCACTGGCAAAATGTTCTCTTTGGCGTTGGTTTTTTGTCAGATGAAACGATTGAATCATTCACGTGGTTATTCAAAGCATTTATCCATATAATGGATAACAAGCATTCAATAACAATATTCACTGACCAGAATCAAGCAATGTCTAAAGCCATTGAAGAGTGTCTTCCGCACACAAGACATTGATTATGTCAATGGAACATTTACAAGAAATTATCTTCAAAAGTCCATTGTGGTGTGGGTAGCAAGAGAGTCAATGATATTTTTTTATAAATGCTTGAGCAAATGTGACTCAGAAGAGGAGTTCGAAGAAACTTGGGGTGAAATGATCGAGAAAGGAAACCTACACAAGAATGTTTGGTTGAATGAATTGTATAATATCATGCATAAGTGGTCAACCGCCTTCAATAAATAAATTTTTGGAATGGAGATTCTATCAACGCAAAAAGTGAGTCCACTAATAAGATACCACTATCTGCAAGGTTGTTTGAGTTGTTGGTGACGAAATATTTATATTGGGTTGTTCCGAGGTTGATGAATTATCAATAGAAGGTTCAGCTGAGGTGGCAGCAGTATCAAGTAGTTGTTCTACAATACCTAAAATTTATACATTTGTTTGTTCTAGGGATGCGGTAGTCTCTTCATTAATCATTGGTTCATGAAGCTGGTGTTGCTCATCGGCGTCCTTTGTTGTTTTTCTTTGTTTATATTCAAAAGAAGTGAAAGGGGAGCTCACAACCTTTTTCCCACAACTGCGTCGGGCCTTAACCCTATGCGATAAGCTGGAAATTGACTGTGTGACTTGGGTGGGCATTCCAACAGCTGGGACTTCTTCCTGTAATCCANGGGAGCTCACAACCTTTTTCCCACAACTGCGTCGGGCCTTAACCCTATGCGATAAGCTGGAAATTGACTGTGCGACTTGGGTGGGCATTCCAACAGCTGGGACTTCTTCCTGTAATCCCTTTTCCTCAACAGTGCCTTGTTCGACAGGAGATGTTTGATAGGGGGAGGGGGGAGGGAGGTTGGGCAGATTCCTCATCAGTATGTGGGATTACAACAGGAGGGGAGGGGCTGGGCATATTCTTCCTCTAGTACTATGCATATATCAGCTCTGTNGGGGGAGGGGGGAGGGAGGTTGGGCAGATTCCTCATCAGTATGTGGGATTACAACAGGAGGGGAGGGGCTGGACATATTCTTCCTCTAGTACTATGCATATATCAGCTCTGTTTTTTTTTCATTTTGATCAATTTTATTCTGCAGTATCAACATTTGGTCTTGCATACCCAAAACTCCAACAGTTATTGTATTAAGAGTTCCTTGGAACTCCTTGAACCATTTCTCCTGTCCTTTGATCAAATCAATTATTGCTTAAAGGTTATTGTTCATTACATTGTAAATTGGTTCCAAGGCAGTCTCCCCTGAGACCACTGGCCCCATATCAAATGATACAGGAGGTTTTGCTCTAACTTCACGTAGAGAGTTTTGAAAATGTATAACTAGCGTTGGACTGGGTAGTCCCTCATCTGGATTGGCTAGCAAATTGAGTTCCTCTTCTTTTAGATCCAAGAATTTATCATTGACCTGCAAATTGTTTCAAGATAAAAATACCTTAATCACTATTCCATAAATAAATTATTTAACAACAATTTAAATGACTGGCATGTTCAGGGGTTAGCCTCTTAAAGGCTACATCTATCTGTGAGGAGTTCAACCTAACAGTTGTAGGTCGTCTCAACATTTTGGGTATGACCTCAGCATCGGCAGAAATTACCACAGATGTATGCTCAAAAAACCAAAGCTGCATAAAAGATACTAAATATTTAACATAAAAGATAATTAATAAACAGTAACGATATTAAGCTTATACAATATAATAACTGTTAACAAATAAAGAAAACCATTTATGTATCCAATAGGTCGGTTCCGCAATATTGTGATGGCTAATGCATTAATTTGCTCTATAAGAAAATCACAGAGCGCAGCCGGGCAATTAAATGAGGCAAAAAATTGTATATTCCCCACAAAGTTGTTAAGTCCTTCGGGTACACTAAAATTACTGGAAAGAAAAAATAGATTTGATAACAAAAAATTTATAAATAATTTAGCAAAGGGATAGAAGACTCCCTTCTTGCGAAGTTCAACAGATTATTCTTTATCTACTGGGCATCCACGCCACAAGATGGACGTTTACTCCGCTTTGGCACCGCACCTATATTTGGCATGCAAATTAGCAGGGCAACTTCATCAGGTAATAGTCTTAGCTCCTTCCCTCCAATTTTGAAAATCAGTTTATCATACTGCCACATTGCAAAATTTGCAGTGTCAATACATTCTTTCGAGGATAAGGAGGGAGCTCTAAGAACTGCTTAACATTCATTGTTTTAAGCTCATTTCTCGTGTCCTCAGAACTTGAATGTCTGATCTTATCCAGCACATCTCTCATTACAGATGGCCGACATCTATAGCTCATTGATTTTGGGTTCACAAACCTACAAAATAATACTATTCAACAAATATCATGTGTTATTTCAATGACATTTCAATGTCATTATTAAGGTGTTATTCGGGTGTGGTTGCATTATTATGGTATTATTATGGTTATATTTTGGTGGTATTATTCATGTAGTACTACGACATTATTACGGTTATATTACGATATTATTAAGGTTATATTTTGATAGTATTATTCTTGTACTATTATGATATTATTACTGTNTACATCAATAACACCTAAATTTTGACCTTTTTTTATATTTATTTCGCCCATATCATTCATGTCACATGAAAAATATGTACCATTGTTTTAACCTTGGGGGAATTCATATACATTTGCACCCGGTTTTTGTTTATTTATATATCTCACATCTTGGCTTTAATATTTACACATAGCACCCACACAAAAATAGCACTATCACCACTTTTTGANGGGGCCGGCTAGGAGCCTTAGGAGTATTTGTGTCTGAGGAGCGGCTTCAAAAGAAGGCGGAGAGGAAGGAGGGGAGTCTGAGGGGTCATCGGGCTGAAGGGAACGGAAAGAGGAAGAAGTTTTGCTGAGCAGATGCTTCGGTGGGGAGAAGCCCGGGCACCGAAGACAGCGTCAGACGAAGCAGACGAAGGCTGGCTTCGGGAAGGAGACCGGAGCGAAGCCGCCGAGGGCCTCGGGAACGAGAAATTATTGGATACGGAATACATTATTTCAGTTTTTTTATTATTATTATTTATGAAAGACCTACCGGAATACATTCTGACCGTAAGGTTCGGATCGGACACCGTATGTAAGATGCATGCGATGTCCGATCCGCATGAAATAATTTTTCGTCGGAGAGATCAACTCTCGGGCAGAGGATGGAAGCTTGCATGGCGCGTGGAATTCGGCTTTTGAAAAATTAGCTAAAAACCCTATTATATTAGATGCGGCCCGATCCCGCCCAATAAAAAAAACACATTTTTATTATTTTCTCTTCCTGTCAATTAAAAAATAGTCATATTTTATCTCTTTTAATTATAGGAATTCGGGATATTCCCATTTTGTTAGTTTTCTAACATCCATTAGTATTCGGTGGACCAAGTTCGATGGAATTATTTCTTGACGAGGAAATGTTGCTGGAATCTCAAAATATTTGCGAGAAACAAGACAATGAGCTGGAATTTCAAAATATTTTCGAGAATAGCTGAGTTTAGATGTAACAGAAGTAATTCGACATATTGGTTATACTTGTTTGACTGCAGATTTAGGTTTTAAGTAATATTTGTTTTGTTAATGAAGTTTGTTCTGTTTTTATCTAATGTGTAATGCTAATTTTCGGTTAGTGTGTGACGTGGTGTTATTTAGGTAATATTACGGTGTTATACTGGTTGTTTTTTTAGTTGTTTTCCATTTCTGATTGTGCTTCAAGTTTCAGTGGGTTAAATAACTGTCATAATGAAGTGTTGTTCTCGTCGCCGTGATGGGGTTAATTGGTAGATATTCTCGTCGTCGTGATGGTGTCAAAGTATTACAATATCATTTGCTTGTAACGTTACTATCGTTGTGATTTGATGTTATTTTTGTAATATCATAATGTTATTAAGGTAATATTGGATCTGCTGACTTTGTTTTATTTTAGTGTATTATGTTGGGATTTAATGATATTATGCTTGTCTTATTGTGGTATTATGCGGGTGTATTTTTGCATATAAGTTCTCTTATATGGTGGGGTGGTAATGTGGTGTTATTTTGGTATTATCATGGTATTATTCTAGTGTTATTTGATATAATTAGACGTTTTATCGGAGTTTTATATTGACGTTCTAATTGTGTTATTAGGGCGTTAATGTGGTTTTATCACTGTGTTATGTGTCTATTATAGACTTTAAACAATGATGTTAGTAACATTTCTTAACGGGATTTGATTAGCCTGTTATATTGGCATTGCAATGGTGTTATTTGGGTTATATTATGGTATTATGATGGTGTGATTTATGCATTGTAGTCTTGTATTGATTCTCTTTTGGGGTGTTAATGCTGATGATTAAATTTGTAGTCACCTGAGGCAAAGAAATTGTTTCATGCAGTTGTCCACAATGACAATGAAGTCTATGAACCATATTATGTATATGCATACCATAGTGAATTTACTGTGCGAAAGAACCACAGTAGTTTCAGACCAAATTCAAAGAAAATTAAGACAAATGACTTTGTTTGTGGTAATGCTGGTTTCAAGAAAGAGTTGAAGAACATTATCACGGTGAGGTTCAAAAGAGCATACACAAGGATTGGATGTCCAGCAATGATCTGATATGTCGTTTATTTAGAAGGCAACTGGTCGGTTAAAAAATTCATAGAAAGTCACAACCATCTGTTGGGGAAGGACGATGACAAGCATATATTGTGTTCCAACAGAAAGATGTGTGACATCAGTGTTGATATCCTCAGATTAATGACAAAATCAGGGATTATAACAAGCGATGCATTCAAATTCCTCGCTAATGAGGTCGGAGGAATGGAGAATTTTGATTGCACGAAGATGGATGCGTATAATTTCATATAAAAAGAGAGAATAGTTCAAATTGAACTATGGGATGTTAATTCTCTCATATAATTGTTCCCTACGTGGCAAGCGGAGGATCCAATGTTTTCGTGGAACTTCCAAATTGATGAGTCGGGTTGTTTGGTGAATTTTTTATGGTGTGATGGGATGTCCAATATTGATTACGACTGTTTTGGTGATGTAATAATATTTGATACAAATTATATACTGAATAAATACAATTTATGTTGTGCTTTGATTGTCGGTGTGAATCATCACTGGCAAAATGTTCTCTTTGGCGTTGGTTTTTTGTCAGATGAAACGATTGAATCATTCACGTGGTTATTCAAAGCATTTATCCATATAATGGATAACAAGCATTCAATAACAATATTCACTGACCAGAATCAAGCAATGTCTAAAGCCATTGAAGAGTGTCTTCCGCACACAAGACATTGATTATGTCAATGGAACATTTACAAGAAATTATCTTCAAAAGTCCATTGTGGTGTGGGTAGCAAGAGAGTCAATGATATTTTTTTATAAATGCTTGAGCAAATGTGACTCAGAAGAGGAGTTCGAAGAAACTTGGGGTGAAATGATCGAGAAAGGAAACCTACACAAGAATGTTTGGTTGAATGAATTGTATAATATCATGCATAAGTGGTCAACCGCCTTCAATAAATAAATTTTTGGAATGGAGATTCTATCAACGCAAAAAGTGAGTCCACTAATAAGATACCACTATCTGCAAGGTTGTTTGAGTTGTTGGTGACGAAATATTTATATTGGGTTGTTCCGAGGTTGATGAATTATCAATAGAAGGCTCAGCTGAGGTGGCAGCAGTATCAAGTAGTTGTTCTACAATACCTAAAATTTATACATTTGTTTGTTCTAGGGATGCGGTAGTCTCTTCATTAATCATTGGTTCATGAAGCTGGTGTTGCTCATCGGCGTCCTTTGTTGTTTTTCTTTGTTTATATTCAAAAGAAGTGAAAGGGGAGCTCACAACCTTTTTCCCACAACTGCGTCGGGCCTTAACCCTATGCGATAAGCTGGAAATTGACTGTGCGACTTGGGTGGGCATTCCAACAGCTGGGACTTCTTCCTGTAATCCCTTTTCCTCAACAGTGCCTTGTTCGACAGGAGATGTTTGATAGGGGGAGGGGGGAGGGAGGTTGGGCAGATTCCTCATCAGTATGTGGGATTACAACAGGAGGGGAGGGGCTGGGCATATTCTTCCTCTAGTACTATGCATATATCAGCTCTGTTTTTTTTTTCATTTTGATCAATTTTATTCTGCAGTATCAACATTTGGTCTTGCATACCCAAAACTCCAACAGTTATTGTATTAAGAGTTCCTTGGAACTCCTTGAACCATTTCTCCTGTCCTTTGATCAAATCAATTATTGCTTAAAGGTTATTGTTCATTACATTGTAAATTGGTTCCAAGGCAGTCTCCCCTGAGACCACTGGCCCCATATCAAATGATACAGGAGGTTTTGCTCTAACTTCAGGTAGAGAGTTTTGAAAATGTATAGCTGGCGTTGGACTGGGTAGTCCCTCATCTGGATTGGCTAGCAAATTGAGTTCCTCTTCTTTTAGATCCAAGAATTTATCATTGACCTGCAAATTGTTTCAAGATAAAAATACCTTAATCACTATTCCATAAATAAATTATTTAACAACAATTTAAATGACTGACATGTTCAGGGGTTAGCCTCTTAAAGGCTACATCTAGCTGTGAGGAGTTCAACCTAACAGTTGTAGGTCGTCTCAACATTTTGGGTATGACCTCAGCATCGGCAGAAATTACCACAGATGTATGCTAAAAAAACCAAAGCTGCATAAAAAATACTAAATATTTAACATAAAAGATAATTAATAAACAGTAACGATATTAAGCTTATACAATATAATAACTGTTAACAAATAAAGAAAACCATTTATGTATCCAATAGGTCGGTTCCGCAATATTGTGATGGCCAATGCATTAATTTGCTCTATAAGAAAATCACAGAGCGCAGCCGGGCAATTAAATGAGGCAAAAAATTGTATATTCCCCACAAAGTTGTTAAGTCCTTCGGGTACACTAAAATTACTGGAAAGAAAAAATAGATTTGATAACAAAAAATTTCTAAATAATTTAGCAAAGGGATAGAAGACTCCCTTCGTGCGAAGTCCAACAGATTATTCTTTATCTACTGGGCATCTACGCCACAAGATGGACGTTTACTCCGCTTTGGCACCGCACCTATATTTGGCATGCAAATTAGCAGGGCAACTTCATCAGGTAATAGTCTTAGCTCCTTCCCTCCAATTTTGAAAATCAGTTTATCATACTGCCACATTGCAAAATTTGCAGTGTCAATACATTCTTTCGAGGATAAGGAGGGAGCTCTAAGAACTGCTTAATATTCATTGTTTTAAGCTCATTTCTCGTGTCCTCAGAACTTGAATGTTTGATCTTATCCAGCACATCTCTCACTACAGATGGCCGACATCTATAGCTCATTGATTTTGGGTTGACAAACCTACAAAATAATACTATTCAACAAATATCATGTGTTATTTCAATGACATTTCAATGTCATTATTAAGGTGTTATTCGGGTGTGGTTGCATTATTATGGTATTATTATGGTTATATTTTGGTGGTATTATTCATGTAGTACTACGACATTATTACTGTTATATTACGTTATTATTAAGGTTATATTTTGATAGTATTATTCTTGTACTATTATGATATTATTACTGCTATATTTCGATTATATTATGGTATTAACTTTTTAACTAATATTATGGAATTAATACAGTTTTATTTGTCTTTATTATTCCGTATTAATCAGGTTTTGCATATGAGAACCACATTTTAATTAAAATAGCTGAATTTTTATTTAAAAGAACTGTATTTTATCACCGNTGGTATTAACTTTTTAACTAATATTATGGAATTAATACAGTTTTATTTGTCTTTATTATTCCGTATTAATCAAGTTTTGCATATGAGAACCACATTTTAATTAAAATAGCTGAATTTTAGTTAAAAGAACTGCATTTTATCACCATAATAATAATTATTATCTGGAGGAACCATGGTCTTATTACGTTTTAGGTAGTATTACGATATTAACTGCATTTTATCATGGTATTATTTAGAAGAAAAAATGCATTTTAATTATCACCTAATGTCGATAATCTTTTCAAAGAAAAAACGATCAAGAAAATAAAATATTACCTTGAGTAACCCTCTTCAATAACCTTCTTCTCACGATTGATACACCAAAAATATATATATTTTTAGACCCATAATTTATACCTATTTTTGATGATATTAGACTTTAATGGAAGGTATTTTGATGTTTTCTTGCAGATTGTTGATTTATAGGGTTTAAAGCAAAAAGAAAGCAAAAATGATAAAATTTGGATTCAAAATGACATTGTTGAAGAAATGCTCACCACCGGCAGCATCGAGGGCAGCGCCAACGGCACAAAACAAATTAACGCGGAGATTTTCTACTCAGCGTCGACGACGCAAAGGCGGTGCAAACNAAAAAGAAAGCAAAAATGATAAAATTTGGATTCAAAATGACATTGTTGAAGAAATGCTCACCACCGGCAGCACCGAGGGCAGCGCCAACGGCACAAAACAAATTAACGCAGAGATTTTCTACTAAGCGTCGACGACGCAAAGGCGGTCCCGTTTCTAGAAGGTTTAATGTATTTGGACGATTGTTTTGAAGAATTTTTAGAGGCACCACTTGAAGAACCGACCTTGGGCTCTATTTGGGGTCAAATTTCATCAGAAAAAGCACTCCTCTACGTTTTTCACTTCTCTACTTTCATTTTTCGCACCACATCATTCCATTTCACTTCCATATTGAAGTCAATTAGTGATTTTACTTTCCTATTTTAGAGTTTTTGTGATGAGATTTAGTGTGAAACTTTCTTGAAGAGTGTTAGAGAAGGAGAAAAGTGAGAGATATATTCTTCCTGCATTTCTAAGGAAAGGCTACAAAGGATTTGTTTTAAGAAAGAGTTTTCATATAAGTATTGGTTGTTTATCATTGCTGTATGAACTTTCTTTTATATATGAAATTTGTGTTTTGTTATTTCTTTCTCATGAAGTCTGAGTAGTTCCTTCTATCTTTCTCCCTACTCTACGATATGGTGAAATGAAGAGATAATATGAATGTGTAAATATTAAATTGTAAAATAAAATGTGATGATTTTTCAAATTTAACTTAATTTACTTTTTGATTTGTTCAATTGAATTGTTAAAATGTGTTGTGAAACATATGATCCGGTAAATGGAGTATGAGGTCTACAATAAAGTAAGTATCACATTTTNGAGTGTTGGAGAAGGAGAAAAGTGAGAGATATATTCTTCCTGCATTTCTAAGGAAAGGCTACAAATGATTTGTTTTAAGAAAGAGTTTTCATATAAGTATTGTTTGTTTATCATTGCTGTATGAACTTTCTTTTATATATGAAATTTGTGTTTTGTTATTTCTTTCTCATGAAGTCTGAGTAGTTCCTTCTATCTTTCTCCCTACTCTACGATATGGTGAAATGAAGAGATAATATAAATGTGTAAATATTAAATTGTAAAATAAAATGTGATGATTTTTCAAATTCGAACTTAATTTACTTTTTGATTTGGTCAATTGAATTGTTAAAATGTGTTGTGAAACATATGATCCGGTAAATGGAGTATGAGGTTTACAATAAAGTAAGTATCACATTTGATTACATGAAGCAGAATATCGTTTATGGAATTAAGTGCAAATAAATATGAAAATATTATTTGTTAGGTGTAGAATTGGAGAATCTTTAGGGTGACAAACTAAAATCTTCAATTCAGTTTTAATGTTTAAAAATTGAAGCGAGAGCTAGCCTTCAGGTGAAGGGAAGTAGGAGCTCTGGAGTGGGAGCCGGTATCCTTCTAGCCTAGCCATAGATTTAGGGACTAAGCACCGAGATTAACCAATGATTTTCTATGCACTGTATGATGGTAGAGAATTAAAATTGCTCATATTTGACACAATACATATTATGAACATTTATCTTCTCTCATTTTACCATAGTCTTATTGTCGTGGGAATGATGTTTTTTCACATAAGAATCTCTGTTACATAAATATAGTTAATAGATTAGTATTTACTGTTTTAAATTTTATATATTTGATCTGATAATAGTTTAGAAATTTAATTTTGATTACATCTCAACAATTGAAATTAATGACAATGATTTCAATTGACTTGCTGTGAATTTCCTAGCAAATTTGTCATTTCCAATTTAAATATTCCCTGTATGATCGATATTTGGGGCTTAAATAAAAAATTCATTATTACTTGATAATAATATGTATACATGCGTAGAATCCAAATATTAATTAATTATATTTAATTAAATTTTACACAATCTATCGCAACAAAAAAAAGTCGGATCAAGTTTTTTGCGTCATTGCATAGGGAAGGTAACGGTTGAATTAAATAGTTTTGATAAATTAGGAAATTTAGAGATAATATATATACCATAAAAATTATTATTATTATTAAAAAATAAAAAAAATCTAAAAATAAAAAAAAATAAAAAGAAATATTTTTATTAGAGTGCTTTACTTTGTTTGCTTTATTTATTTATGTGAAATATTGGATTTGAAGGTTTAGTACCTTATGATTCAGAATTAAAACGTATTATTAGAAAAATTCGAAAACAACAAAGAGAAATTAAAAATTTACAAGAAATGACGAATAAATTAGATAATCTAATAAATGAAAATCGACAAAGACCTTTAAAAGATTA
>JXCR01141802.1:34279-46394 GCA_002079205.1 Phalaenopsis hybrid cultivar | reverse complement strand
CCAGCAAATGGAGATGTTCGGATCGGATGAACGAGCAGTTCGGAAGGCACAATGGTATCACGAAATCACTTGGGTAGAGCGGTCGGCGGCGAGATTGAACGAGAGAAAGGGGGGATGGAGAGCGAGGCTGCAAAGCGGGCGATAAAACAGCTCTGATATTAAATAAATAAAATGTTTATATACAATTTCTGCGTGGGGTAATGGGCACGGGCATTTTCGGAATGACGCTCATTGGTGGCCCGAACCGTTTAGGGGCAGCCTGGGAATTTATTCAATGGTTGGCTATGAGATTTCAAGGGGTGACGGTACAACGTATAACCTAATTTTTTTAAAATATTAAATTATGAAGTATAAAGCTTAGGTAAATGAACTTTATTAATAATTTTAAAAATTTTGCAAATTAAATTAATTGACAATAATGTTTTATAGCATTTCTCTAACTATATATGTTGTGCAAAAAAGGTTTCGCTCAAAAATAAAAGATTGCATGCAAGTTAATTTAAAATCATATTCCTTGAAGTTTTGTGCCATATAATTTTTTTTAAGAAAAAAATTATCTAAAATAATAATAATGAATTAAACTACATTCTCACAATTTAATATCTAAAATAAATTACATAAAAAATGTGACTGATCGAATCTTAACGAGATTCAGCGGATCGCGAAATCAATGTAGCAAAGGATCGAGCCTTCTAATGCCATTTCAGTCGGTTGAATCTTGAGCCAACTGAATGAACGTATGTCCAAACCGAAGAATACCACGCACTTAAGTAACACAATGGCATTCACAAGATCAAAGATTGTTTAGCAGATCTCTCACCTGACCTTCTATGAAGATTTATCATCCAAATAGACTTCCTACCAGATTATGATGATGCAGTCTTTGCCTAATGAATAGCCCTTCCTGAGGACAATGCGTCTTCACAATGAATCCACTTCAAAAGGTCGACTGAGGATCATTCAGTCGATCAAAAAATTATAGGCGATCGAGTGATGGTAAACGACTTAATTGTGTTGTTATAAATATGAAACGGTGCTAGAAGCTGTTACAAATATGGAACGATGCCAAAAATGGTTATTAGGGTCAAAAAGTGTCAAATTCGGTTACAAGTATGTAAATGTGTAATGAATCATAAATATAATGTAATGTTCCCATTAAGAGAGGGACAATCATGTAAATTACTAGACCCTCCCTATGATCTATAAATTGGAGGGTCATTTCCATAAAAAAAGACAACTAAATNTTAAAAATAAATTGTCAAACGACTAAATATAGATATTTATAACAACAAATCAATAAACAGCCCNTTTAGGGGGAGCTACTTTATCAAATTTATAAGAAACATGAAATAAATCTTTTTTAAATGTTGAATAGTATAAAGTTTTTTGTTTTTAATTTATAAATAGAAGCAATTGTCCAAAGGCTGTGATGGTAAGAGATCTTTCTTCCTGTAGCGGCATTCACTGTGAGGTTTTTCTACTTATCGTAGGCTTCACTCGCATACGCATCACAAGACGTAAACTTTCATGTAAATTCTGACTAAACTCGCTTGATAAAAAAATAATAATAAAACCTTAACTGTTGGCTGCCAAAAAATATATTCCCAATCATTTCCAAAATTTCGAGCATCAACCTTTAACGATCTCAATAGCAATTTTAATTTATTAAAAGTACGTTACAAAAAATAAAAATATGACAATGATATTAAAAATAAATTGTCAAACGACTAAATATAGATATTTATAACAACAAATCAATAAACAGCCCAAAAAAAAAATCCAGCTTTTCTGAAATGTAAATTGTTTTCCAAAACGCCAGATCATTCACTTTATACAAGATCAAATCAGTTCATTAAAGGATAAATTTTTTAATTAAATAAAACAATGTCTTTATATTCAGATAGAACATGAATTCTGGCTCTGAGAAGGAGCTGGCGAATCGGTGACGATCTTGACGTCTTACCTCTTCCTTCTACTGCTTTTTAATCCGAAACTCCATTCCAAGTCCACTGTGATGAATAAAAGAACAAAGAAATATACCAAAAAAATGCAGAAAACGAAAAATACATATATTTTTGAAGATATCTCCACTAAGATTCTGTTGCCAATTCCATTTGTCTAATAAAAGAGCAAAAAAATTACGGTTACATTCGAAAAAGAAGAACCAGCCATCGATCAATCTAATCCCATGTTTAATAAGAAGCAGAGTAGTGCATTATGGTCACAGGCAGTGAGGTTAACCTCGCCGGGAAAAGCTTATTCGGGGACTTTGTACAGCTCCGGCGTGATCTCCGGCAGACAAAGCCCTGGGAAAAGCGTCTGCAGGAAATAATAGGAAAATAATAAAGTNAACGTTCTATTCCTTGGGCGTGACCCAAAAGACATTTTCAGACTCAACATCTTAAAATATGTTGTGAGGGTGAAGTCATGCCTTCAACAAGAAGAGCAGCGCACCCCATAGAAGGAACTAACATTGGTGAAACATCTAATATGGAGTTCATCGGGTAACTCGTGCAACAACGAATTCAGGAGTTCAAAGACCGGATGATGAGTAAGATTGCAGAACTGTCCTACGTGGTGCTTGAGGGGATGGTGCAGCCGCTCCCACAACCTAATCCTCCAGCATCTAAGCCCCAATATAATTAAACAACACAAGAAGTTGAATGTGTAGAGGAATTCCAGTACAAAGATAGTGTTGGATCCATGCCGAAGAATAGGCTAGAAGAGAGGCTAAGAGAAGTGCACCATTGACCATAGAATGCATTCTCTCGATGGATTGTTGATACATAATCCCCTAAGAAATTCATTGTTCCACCTTTGGAACCATACAGGGGTCGGAGCAATCCGACCGATTATATTGCACCCTTTATGTCAGTTATATGCCTTCTCAAAGTTTCTTACGCATTAAAATGCAGACTATTTTACACCATGCTCAAGGATTCATCTCTCAGTTGGTTCAACAANAGGGAAGACACGGTGAAGAAGGTCAGACTGCGGCTTCCCACGTTGCGTCGCAGTCGTTGTCATTCGCCGCCGTCTGGACGGCGATTTGGGTTTCGGCCAGCAAATGGAGATGTTCGGATCGGATGAACGAGCAGTTCGGAAGGCACAATGGTATCACGAAATCACTTGGGTAGAGCGGTCGGCGGCGAGATTGAACGAGAGAAAGGGGGGATGGAGAGCGAGGCTGCAAAGCGGGCGATAAAACAGCTCTGATATTAAATAAATAAAATGTTTATATACAATTTCTGCGTGGGGTAATGGGCACGGGCATTTTCGGAATGACGCTCATTGGTGGCCCGAACCGTTTAGGGGCAGCCTGGGAATTTATTCAATGGTTGGCTATGAGATTTCAAGGGGTGACGGTACCACGTATAACCTAATTTTTTTAAAATATTAAATTATGAAGTATAAAGCTTAGGTAAATGNGCCCGAACCGTTTAGGGGCAGCCTGGGAATTTATTCAATGGTTGGCTATGAGATTTCAAGGGGTGACGGTACAACGTATAACCTAATTTTTTTAAAATATTAAATTATGAAGTATAAAGCTTAGGTAAATGAACTTTATTAATAATTTTAAAAATTTTGCAAATTAAATTAATTGACAATAATGTTTTATAGCATTTCTCTAACTATATATGTTGTGCAAAAAAGGTTTCGCTCAAAAATAAAAGATTGCATGCAAGTTAATTTAAAATCATATTCCTTGAAGTTTTGATGCCATATAATTTTTTTTAAGAAAAAAAATTATCTAAAATAATAATAATGAATTAAATTACATTCTCACAATTTAATATCTAAAATAATTTATATACTATCTATACATAAAAAATGTGACTGATCGAATCTTAACGAGATTCAGCGGATCGCGTAATCAATGTAGCAAAGGATCGAGCCTTCTAATGCCATTTCAGTCGGTTGAAACTTGAGCCAACTGAATGAACGTATGTCCAAACCGAAGAATACCACGCACTTAAGTAACACAATGGCATTCACAAGATCAAAGATTGTTTAGCAGATCTCTCACCTGACCTTCTATGAAGATTTATCATCCAAATAGTCTTCCTACCAGATTATGATGATGTAGTCTTTGCGTAATGAATAGCCCTTCCTGAGGACAATGCGTCTTCACAATGAATCCACTTCAAAAGGTCGACCGAGGATCATTCAGTCGATCAAACAATTATAGGCGATCGAGTGATGGTCAAACGACTTAATTGTGTTGTTATAAATATGAAACGGTGCTAGAAGCTGTTACAAATATGAAACGATGCCAAAAATGGTTATTAGAGTCAAAAAGTGTCAAATTCGGCTACAAGTATGTAAATGTGTAATGAATCATAAATATAATGTAATGTTCCCATTAAGAGAGGGACAATCATGAAAATTACTAGACCCTCCCTATGATCTATAACTTGGAGGGTCATTTCCATAAAAAAAGACAACTGAAGCTATTCCAAAAGAATTAGCATTATTTGTTACTTACACATTCTTTCTCTTACTACCCTTTATTACTCTCATCCTACCAACGTTCTATTCCTTGGGCGTGACCCAAAAGACATTTTCAGACTCAACATCTTAAAATATGTTGTGAGGGTGAAGTCATGCCTTCAACAAGAAGAGCAGCGCACCCCATAGAAGGAACTAACATTGGTGAAACATCTAATATGGAGTTCATCGGGTAACTCGTGCAACAACGAATTCAGGAGTTCAAAGACCGGATGATGAGTAAGATTGCAGAACTGTCCTACGTGGTGCTTGAGGGGATGGTGCAGCCGCTCCCACAACCTAATCCTCCAGCATCTAAGCCCCAATATAATTAAACAACACAAGAAGTTGAATGTGTAGAGGAATTCCAGTACAAAGATAGTGTTGGATCCATGCCGAAGAATAGGCTAGAAGAGAGGCAAAGAGAAGTGCACCATTGACCATAGAATGCATTCTCTCGATGGATTGTTGATACATAATCCCCTAAGAAATTCATTGTTCCACCTTTGGAACCATACAGGGGTCGGAGCAATCCGACCGATCATATTGCACCCTTTAAGTCAGTTATATGCCTTCTCAAAGTTTCTTACGCATTAAAATGCTGACTATTTTACACCATGCTCAAGGATTCATCTCTCAGTTGGTTCAACAGACTCCCTGTCGGGATTATTAACTCCTTCAAAGTTTTTAAAAAGTTATTTATAGTGTAGTTTGTTGTGGCCAAAATCACTGTAAGGATTCAAAATCCTTAAGGCATGTAAAGCAAGGACTAAACAAGAGCTTACAAGCGTACGTTATATGGTTTTTAGAAGGTGATGCTTGAAGTATGTAATCTGAAGTCGGCTATTGCAAAGGTCACGCTGGCACAAGGGCTAAAGAGCCCTTAGTTTAAATATTTCCTTGGGTTGCAGAAACCCAAAACATTGGCCGAACAGTTAGAGATGACCAACTACCACATCACAACATAAAAATATGTAAACTTGCCTATCTCCAAAAATAAAATTTCTGACTAACAATTTGGTAAGAAAGGCTTAATAGATGACAGATAAAGGGAGAAGAATGGCCCTCATCTTAAGCATGAAAGAAACCAGTCATCCCATATGAATAAGGAAGCTAAAACGAAACACATGAAGATGCAATCGAACAAATGATCACTCAACTGGCGATCAAGGAAGTCCGAGACCCACAAAATTAAAAGTCTTAATGAAAAAATTGTTGGAAGTTATTTAAGACAAGGATTACATCCAAAAGGACCCACCGTTGAAACCCAAAGCCTTCCTCTAGAACACCAACAAGTTTTGTAAGTACCATAAAGATTTTGGCCACGATACAGAGGAGTGCAAGCACATCTATAGCTTAATCAAGGAGTTACTTCAGGCTAAGAAGCTCAAAGAGTTTGTGGTCCCCGAAGCATTGTAACTGTATAGATGTGTTCGTCTTGAGTAGATGAAGGTGTAGGAATAAATCCCATGTTATTTAATTGAGTATCGAGAGAGAACTTGTGGTTTGAAGTTGAATGGCTTACATGTTAGGTCAGTTGGCGACAATGAGCATGAGCCGTTCGATTGCACGTCTATCGCATGGTAGGACGAGATCAAGCCGGATGAGGATATGGTATGTGAACCGCGAGACACGTGGCCCTAAGGTGGCTGGTGACGCCAAATTAGAGAGCGCCACATGGAAAGCTTGACTCGTACGAGGATTATGTGGTCGCTAACTGCTAACTGGGTTAAGTAGAAAAATAAGATTTATTGATTCAAATAAATGTCAAAACTTCAAAAATTCATATTCTTGCATAGAAAAAGTATAAAAATAAAATAAAAATACCAACTTGATTAGTGAATAGAGGAAAATAATGTGGACAAAAAAATTTTCTGATTTTTAATTAATTAAATAGTCCTTGAGGTNGCACGTCTATCGCATGGTAGGACGAGATCAAGCCGGATGAGGATATGGTATGTGAACCGCGAGACACGTGGCTCTAAGGTGGCTGGTGACGCCAAATTAGAGAGCGTCACATAGAAAGCTTGACTCGTACGAGGATTATGTGGCCGCTAACTGCTAACTGGGTTAAGTAGAAAAATAAGATTTATTGATTTAAATAAATGTCAAAACTTCAAAAATTCATATTCTTGCTTAGAAAAAGTATAAAAATAAAATAAAAATACCAACTTGATTAGTGAACAGAGGAAAATAATGTGGACAAAAAAATTCTCTGATTTTTAATTAATTAAATAGTCCTTGAGGCGTTTTAATTTTAATTGATTAAATATTATTCGTCAAAGCTTGAAACTTTGGGGGTTCATTTATCATAACAGAGGGGATATTCTTTAATTTTTTCCAAGGTCAGAGAGCATCTCTATGCATGTAACCCTAATTTCCAAGCTTGGATGGATATTCTGGCTTAAAATAATTACATGAATTAAAATATCACTTGAAAAATTATAGGATGAATTTTAGTAAGTTCCCTATGGTTAGAGAGGCTTAGGAAAAATGTCAGGATGGTTTGGATAATTTTTGTGTAATTCTATAGTTAGTTAAATGCTTATATCTTATATTAATTTATTTAAAATAAATATTATTCAAACATTAATAAAATCAATTCCACATTATTTAAAAAAATCATGTTCAGTCACTGTAAAAATTTGAAATTTGTTTGATTATGTTTAAGTACTAAAGTATATTTTCAAAAAAAAAAATATTTTTTGTACAAAAATAATTATATTAAATTAAATATTATAAAAAAATTATGAAAAGTGGTTTTCTGAGTTCCTTGTGATGAGGGTCACTTACAAAAAATAAAAATTATTTTTGAGAAAATACTTTATTTTTAAGTTATATGTTAAATTAAAAATAATTAAAAATTGCAAAAACATGAAAATAGTCTAAAGTGTGCCTAATTGTTTCATGATGACTTAGGATCATTAGAATATTTTTCTTAATTTTTATAAATTAATTATGAATTTTAAATGCATAAAATGTATTTTCCTTATTTTTTCATTAAAATAATTTTAATAAATAAAATATAAATTATAAAACTATGAAATTTGTTTCTCTAAGTTCCTTGACCTTATAGGGATTTAATAAAAATATAAAAAATATTTTTTGTAATTAAAACACATTTTCTATTTAATTGAATCATTAAAATCAATAAATAATTATAATAATTAAAAATAAAAAAACATCAAATTTTGTCCAATTGTTCCTCGGACCTAGATGAACCTCTAATAATTCTCTTATGACCAAAAAAACTTATTTTGATTAATTAAATAAATTAATATTGAAAAATCTTATTTTTTAATTAAAATAATTATATAAATTAATTAAAAAATCTAAAAGACCACATCTTCCCCTCTGATATTTTAATTAACTCATGATTGAGTCTCCATGTAAATTTCAAGGTCACCTGAGTTTTGTTTGATAAGTTATTAGACAGGGAGCCCTTGGGGCAAAATGTTAATTTTTGGATATTAATACCTCAATTAAAGTTTAGGATTAATCAAAAGGTAAAAGGGTAATGTTGATTATAATAAAATCTCTTGGGTGTTTGAAACATGAAGAGCTAAGAGGTAGAAACCAATTTACCATCCACTTCATGATAAGGGTAAAATTGTAATTTTGATTATTATCATGATTTGGGAGATAATTCAATTAAGATGATCTTAAGGTATTGGGCTTAAGTTATGAAGATAATAATTCACTCATTTAAACCCCACTAATTGATGATTAGATGTTAATTTTGATATTAATGAGAATTAGGACTTCATTTTATTTAATATTTAATTATTATAAATTTACTTTAAAAGAAAATATTAAAATTAAGAGGTCCTAATAGTGAACTAGGTTTGACATGTAAGAATTATCTTAATTGGGATTAAAAAAAATGGACATAATTAATTGATGGTCACTTTCAAACACTTTAGGCCCTATTTTAAATCTAGGCATTAAAATTCTTAATGACTTTGGACTTGTCCTTTGGGGTACTGATACGGGTGGATTTAGTGTGTTAATTTTGCAAATATTTTGTAATATTACAAAAATCACACGGCAAATACAATAGCAAATATGCAATTAATCCCAAAAAAATAACTTCAATTAAAATAGATTTATCTTTTAATAATCTTTAAATTGTCCAATCCCCTTTAAAAATAACGCAAGTATACGTATCACCCAAGTAATAAAGGGCTCTAATAAAGTCCAAGATATGAATCCCACAAGGAAGTTGGACATGCCTATAAATAAGTTCCTAAGATTATAATGTGAAGTACTATTTTAAAAATTACAAAAAAGTAAAGTGCAAAGCTTGAATATTAAGTAAAAGTTGAATGCTAAATAAAATGTAGTTGAAAGACATTGTTAACTAAATTAAATGCTAAACTTTCAAAAGTAAAATTACAAAAATTAAAACTAAGATGTTATGACAAAAAGTGAGAGCATCCTTCCCCTTTACAATGACTATATGGTTTGTGAAGAAATTAAAATCATTTGAAAATATATATAAAAACTATTTTGTGCTAAATTGGAGCAATCCTATTCTGTACCCTATTTCGAGTTCATAATGAACATTGACTAATCTAGAGTTTGGTCCCTAATTACGTGGTTAGGCTGAGAGGAAACTTGTTGCCACTCTAGAGCTCCCACGACTCCCTTCCCTAAGGGCTAACAATCTCGCATCAGTTTTCAATANTTAATGACTTTGGACTTGTCCTTTGGGGTACTGATACGGGTGGATTTAGTGTGTTAATTTTGCAAATATTTTTTTAATATTACAAAAAACACATGACAGATACAATAGCAAATATTCAATTAATCCCAAAAAAATAACTTCAATTAAAATAGATTTATCTCATAATATTTTTTAAACTGTCCAATCCCCTTTAAAAATAACGCAAGTATACGTATCACTCAAGTAATAAAGGGCTCTAATAAAGTCCTAGATATCAATCCCACAAGGAAGTTGGACATGCCTGTAAATAAGTTCCTAAGATTATAATGTGAAGTACTATTTGAAAAATTACAAAAAAGTAAAGTGCAAAGCTTGAATATTAAGTAAAAGTTGAATGCTAAATAAAATGTAGTTGAAAGACATTGTTAACTAAATTAAATGCTAAACTTTCAAAAGTAAAATTACAAAAATTAAAACTAAGATGTTATGACAAAAAGTTTAAATTTAAGAGAGCATCCTTCCCCTTTACAATGACTATATGGTTTGTGAAGAAATTAAAATCATTTGAAAATATATATATAAATTATTTTGTGCTAGATTGGAGCAATCCTATTTTGTACCCTATTTCGAGTTCATAAAGAACATTGACTAATCCAGAGTTTGGTCCCTAATTACGTGGTTAGGCTGAGAGGAAACTTGTTGCCACTCTAGAGTTCCCACGACTCCCTTCCCTAAGGGCTAACAATCTCGCATCAGTTTTCAATCNGTATCTTTCCCAGTACAATGAGTTTTTGGTGAAATGAGATGAGATAAATGGTTTAAATATGTATTGTGCCAAATAGGAGCAATTTTAATTCTCTACCCTGATTTAGTGTTACAGAAAATTATTGGCTAATCATAGGTTTAATCCCAGAATCCGTAGTTAGGCTAGGAGGATACTAGCTCCCACTCCAGAGCTTTCACTTCCCTTCCTCTGAAGACTAACTCTCGCTTTAGTTTTTAAACACTAAGATCGAATTGGGGTTTTTAGTTAGTCACCCTAGAAATCTCCAATTCTACACCGAACAAGGTATATTTTCTTATTTATTTGCACTTAATTCCATGAACAAAATACTTCTTCATGGACTTAAATGTGATTCTCACTCTGTTGTAAAAATCATACTCCATTTCCCAGATCATATGTTTCACAATATATTTTAACAATTCAATTGGCCATATCAAAAAATTAATTAAGAGTGGAGTTGAAAAACATCATAATTTATTTTAAATTTTAACATTGGCACATCTAAATTATCTCTTCATTTCACCATATCTCAGAGTAGCGAGTAAGATAAAAAAAAACTACTCATACCTTATCTCTTCATTTCACCATATCTCAGAGTAGGGAGAAAGATAAAGGAATCTACTCAGACTTCATTAAGATACAACAAAGCACAAATTTCATATATAAAAGAAAGTTCATACAACACTAATAAACAAATAAAACTTATCTGAAACTCTTTCTCAAAGCAAATCCCGAAAGTTCATACAACACTAATAAACAAACAACACTTATCTGAAACTTTTTCTCAAAGCAAATCTCTTGTAGCCTCTAAAGTTCATACAACAATAATAAACAAACAACACTTATCTGAAACTCTTTCTCAAAGCAAATCATTTGTAGTCTCACTTAAGAAATGTAGGAAGAAGAAATCTCTCACTTCTCTTCATATCCAACACATCTTAGAGAAGAATTCACACTTAAACTCACCACAAAAACTTAAAACTATAAAAACAATAACTAAATAATGCTGCGAAATGGTGTGGAACGTAGGCGTGTGAAGAGGAAAACAAAAATGAGTGAAAAAATTCGAAATGGTATGAGGGGGGGGGGGTTCTAATCAAATTTCGACCCTAAATAAAGCCTAGGTCAGTTATCCAATAGGTGCATCCAAAAACTCTTCATAAAGCGTCCAAATTTGACTAATCTTCTAGAAACAGTGTTTAGATGCATTGAATTACTCCAAGGGGTGTTTAGAACAAGTGTCCCTTTAAAAATTTAAGCAAAATTTGTCTCGAACCTCTTAATTCGTAAAAAGCCATCCCTAGTGCATCTGGCTCCAAATCTGGCGCTTCATGCGCCGATTCTTTGTCAAATGGCACATATGTCGCCAATCTGGTGCATCATGCGCCAATTTANCAGTGTTTAGATGCATTGAATTACTCCAAGGGGTGTTTAGAACAAGTGTCCCTTTAAAAATTTAAGCAAAATCTGTCTCGAACCTCCTTAATTCGTAAAAAGCCATCCCTAGTGCATCTGGCTCCAAATCTGGTGCTTCATGCGCCAATTCTTTGTCAAATGGCACATCTGTCGCCAATCTGGTGCAACATGCGCCAATTTGCTGAAGACCACACTGTTATGGGTTTTTGCACATCTGGCGCCGATCTGATGCATTTCGCGCCACTTCGACGCATCATGCGCCAGAATTCTAAACTTCGTTGTTTGGGCTCCAAATTTCGTCCTTTTTGCTACTTTTTCTCCAAATGCCTAAATTGATATACCTGCAACAAAAACATGAAAATATCGTTCTTTAAAGTGAAATATCACAAAAAATAAGCAAAAATATATACTTTAAATAATATATNTTTGGGCTCCAAATTTCGTCCTTTTTGCTACTTTTTCTCCAAATGCCTAAATTGATATACCTGCAACAAAAAACATGAAAATACCATTCTTTAAAGTGAAATATCACAAAAAATAAGCAAAACTATATACTTAAAATAATATACTATTTTGATTTATCAGGTACTCATTTATACGACTGTGAAATGAAATGTTCACAGATGTTAAAATTTGTTGTGAGAACATGTAAGAACTGGACTGTATTGTCTTAGTCAACAATTGGAAAGAATCATATGAGGTTGTATGAATGAGAATGTAGTTTATATGATTAGGTGCAAATAAATAGGGAAATATTCATT
>JXCR01141802.1:2307-26194 GCA_002079205.1 Phalaenopsis hybrid cultivar | reverse complement strand
AATTAACAATGCGCGTCAATGATTAAACTGTTACTTTTAACATTTAAAATCAATGAAATACCCTGCAAAAGGTAAAGATAATGAATGTTATGGAATGGATGTTATAAGATATCTTAACGAATGCCATTTCAAGACTACTTATGAAGAAAAATCTAAAGAAAAAGATTTGGAACACGATCAAGAAGAGGAATTAGATCAATGTGTAAACCTTTTTAAGGAAGATTCAAGTTTTGTTCAAGAAAGTTTTCAAATTTTGGACACGATAGACAAAGATAAATCATTTTTTCCATCTATTGAAAAACCTCCAGAACTTGAGTTAAAATTACTTTCTGAACATTTAAAATATGCCTTTTAAGGAGATTTCTCTACTTTACCTGTTATAATTTCCTCAATGTTAACAAAGGAAGAAGAAGAAAAGCTGATGAAAATTTTGAAAAATTTTAAGAAAGCCTTCAGATAGACATTTGTTGATATTAAAGGAATTAGTCCTTCAATTTCTATGCCTAGAATTAATCTAGAAGAAAATTGCAAATCCAGGGCTGATCCACAAAGGAGATTAAATCTTGTTATGAAAGAGGTTGTTAAGAAATAAATTTTAAAGTGTGCTGGAATTATCTACCTTATTTCAGATAGTGCATGGGTTAGTCCAATTCACTGTGTTCCTAAGAAAAGAGGAGTAACAATAACTGTGAATGAGCATAATGAGTTAATACCTACTAGACAAGTTAAAAGGTGGCGAATATGCATTGATTATAGAAAATTAAATCTTGTCACTAAGAAAGATCATTTTCCACTACTTTATCTAGATCAAATGCTGGATAGACTAACTGGCATAAATACTTTTATTTTTTGGATGGATATACCAGTTATCACCAAATTCAAATATCTCCTAAAGATCAAGAGAAAACAATATTTACCAAAATTTAGATCATATTTGATTGGAACTCATTGTACAGTGCATACAAATCATTCTGCTATTAAGTACTTAATGAAAAGAAGGATACTAAACTGAGACTTATAAGATGAATTCTTCTTTTATAAGAATTTGATTTTGAAATAGTAGATCGGAAGGGAACTGAAAATCAAATTGNAAAGAGTGTTGTACCTCAAATCCTGTATCTATCTCGAAGGATAAACACAAGACTTGAGGATGAGGCTCAATCAAATAAACTAAGGAATATATGACATCCGTTTGGTCTGCAAAACCTTTGTATTTGTCGACAAGTTCCACTTTTTAATATAAAGAATTAAATAGAGTTTATATTAAGCTCAGTTCGGACATGCTTCCTATAAGGGCAAGCCCCTATAATTAATTACATCTTCAATAACCAAAGTCATTTAAGAAAACTCTCGATAAAAATCAGGAAATATTATCTTCAAGGAGTTTCAAAGGGTAGGACTTTTCAATGGGATCAGACGTAGAGGTGTGAAACGGGATTGGTTCAAATTTGGAATATTTTTTTGTACAGTCCAAAGGAGGAAGAATTAGCGGATGTCATGGATCCAAAGGAGAACCTCGGTGACTTACCAAGCTATCCTAATTTTTGGCTTCAGTTTTGAGGAGAAATATTTAGGTGTTTCATCCTGCTAATTTTATTAGTTAGGGCTTACATTCATGTGAAACTATCACACAAATAGCCTGGAAGATGTGAGGATTTAGGTCGTGACAAACGATAACCTCAGAATCCTAAGACAAGTTAGGGCTTACATTATATAGCAGGGCTATACGAAGGCCTAAAGATAAGATGAGGAATTACGTTGCATAAGCAAGCAACCTTGAAGTCTTATGGATTTGTTGTTTAAGTCTAAGGAAGGAAGATTGGTTTAGTTGGGGAAGACATGTTTCGCTGTTGAAGATGGTTGTGCTGCCCACCATGCTAGCTCTAAGCTTCTTGCCCAATGAGTTTGAGTTTTCTAGTGTGTCAAGTTATGTTGTAAAATTAAGTGGCCCTATGGTTGAAGTTCTTTAAATTTTATGGGAGTATATTAAAGTTGATTAAAGCGACACCGGTTAGGATCCTACGGTTACCTCGTTCCGGCACCGGATTCACTTAGTCCAAATGAATTTACTAAACTCAACTTAATGAGTTCCATAATTTCATTTAGACCTTGGGAAGCCTCGTTACACTTAGTCCAAATGAATTTACTAAACTCAACTTAATGAGTTCCATAATTTCATTTAGACCGACTTTAGTCCAAATGAATTTACTAAACTCAACTTAATGAGTTCCATAATTTCATTTAGACCATAGGAAGCCTTGTTAGCAACCGTAGGTTACCTCCTCTGAGGATTCCCGATCATCCGATAGAGACGTCTAAATTTAGTTGAAGTTGTAGTTTTGTGTGATGTTTGTGATTAAGTTTTGTGTTGTTTTATATTTTGAATGTTGTGGTGGTGAATTTTATCTTGGTTGATTTTAGTTTTAGTTTTGGTTTTGGTTTTGTGGCTATCCTGATAGTTTTTAGTTTTCATGCAGGGTGGCATCTTTGTTTAGCATGCAAATTTGCAGGTATAGAAGTACAATATGAAAGTACAAGAAAGACGACGCTAAAAACTATAAAAGCGTGCCTGACGAGTTTTCTCGTTCCATCACCTGAAACTGAAAAAGCATGTTAAGTTAGTTTATATGAAACAGGGAAGTAAAATTTTGAGGCCTATCTAACCCTAGGTCATATCTTGGTGGGTCCTTAGGAGTTTAATTAAGGATGATGTTGTTAAGCAAAACATATTAAGTTTAGTAGATCTCTGAGGTATCCAACAGCTCTAGAGAAAGGAGCAGGTCCGTGCTACTCTCTCGCTGCCTGGTGGAAAATCTTGAGTTCTTTTAAACTTATTATGTTGCTTGATAAGTCGTCCTGTTAAACACCCTAATGCTCATGAACATTGATGTATCAATTATCCCTAAGAATAGGGTAATTATCATCTGTAATTTAATTTTAAAAATTATGTGGGTCAAGACTCTTAAAGAGGCAAGTTAGTTTTACTGGAACATTTAGCCAAATTTTAGTCCTAATTGGGCTTGTAATTTTTGAAAGATGTTTTAATTTTAATTGATGTTTACTTTTCTAATCCTTATTTAAATGAAACTTGATTTAGCCTTTGTCACTACTAAGCCCTTAAGACCTAGGTGAGTGTCTTAGTTAGTTTTAAAAATGTTAAGCTTTAGGTAGTTATATTCATGATTTGAATTTTATTTGAAAATCAAAATAAGGGTATTAAATTGATTAATTATTGACTTCAAAATTCATACCCCGAGGTGAGTGTCTTACTTAATTTTGAAAAGAGTTAAGCTTTAAGTGGTCATGATTCATGATTTGAATTTTATTTGAAAATCAAGATAGGGGTATTAAATTTATTAATTATTGACTTCAAAAGTCATATTTATTTGAAAATCAAGATAGGGGTATTAAATTGATTAATTATTGACTTCAAAAGTTATACCTTTATTTGAAAATCAAAATAGGGGTATTAAATTGATTAATTATTGACTTCAAAAGTCATACTCTTAAGTCTTAGGTTCTTTTTATTTTAATAAACTCAATTTTAATAATTTAAAAATTTATTAACTTATCTTTTCAATTAAGAAAGTGAGGTTGGTTTCAACCAATTAACCCCTTGTGTTTCAAACATCCAAATTAAGATCATAGGTTATCCATTTTCCTCATTGAATTAAGCCTAATTTTTAATTAAGGCTAAATTTTCAAAATTACACCTTTGCCCCTAAGGCTCTATCACTTCATAATTCATCAAATTTAATTCAAATGACTTTGAAATTTTTCTCCTACTTCATTCATGGGTCAATTAAGACATCAGAGGAGAAAATGTGATTTTCCAGAATTTATTTTATTTTATATAATTATTCTCATGTAAAAATAGGATTTTTTAAATAGAAATTCCTAACTTATTCAAGGTAAATTCTAATCCCTTGAAATTTTTACTGGCGGTAGACCTAGACTAGAGAAGCCTTTGGACCAAATTTCATGATTTTTTAAATTTTAATTGAATTTCAAAAATTATTTTAATTTCTAGGGTATTTATTAATTATAAAATGTTTTAAATAGAGAAAATTAAGTTTTATATTTTTGAAAAATCCTTCTAAGGTCAGAGAACTGAGAATAGAAGATTTATATTTTTGTAAATTTTATTTGATTTATTGACATTATTTTTAGTGAAAACTCATTTTAGCCTTTAAAAATTATTTTTAAGCTTTGAAATTCAATATCTTTATTTAGAAAATTAGAAAAAAATATTCTAATTGTTCCTAAGTACTTAGGAAGCAATTTAGAAATTTTTTCAAGAATTTTATTATTTTTGTGATTTTTATGGATTTTCAATTATTTAAATATTTAAAAATACTTTAAAAATTAAGCTTTTATTTTAAATATCAATTTATTTTTAAAAAATACCCTTGATCACAAAAAACTCAAAAAACTAAGTTTTATAATAATTTAGGTTATATTTTAATTATTAAAAATCATTTTAGTGCCAAAAATGTTATTTATCTTTAAAAATCAACTTAAGTTACCAAATGAACTCAAAACAATTTGGAATTTTTATGGTGAGTCATTTGGATCCTAGAAAATAGTGGAGATGAAAAATCAAGTCATTTTGTTGTTTGTACTTTCGAAAATTAATTATCTTAGTGATTTAGGGTTTGTAAAGATTAGGTGTATTTTGAATGACTTGGCTTATGAAAAATTTTCCCAAAGTCTCTATAATCATCATAAACCTTTGAAAATTTTCTTAGATTTTTCAAAGAAAAATGCTAATTTCCATGATTATTTTAAGCAAATAATGCACACAAACTTGAAAAATTTGATTCTCTATCTAGGGACGTCCTTTAACTTTGGAGAAATCAGGGAATGTTCCCTAAGACAGAGGCAACAACATGCTAAAATTCCAAGCTATAATGAAATGCCTATATGCATGAGAATCAAAAGATTCAAATCAGTATTTAATTAATTAAAAATAAAATATACATCACATGGACTTAAAATTATTTCCACATTGTTTTCCTCTATTCACTGAGCAAGAGGGTATTTTTATTTTATTTTTGTTAGTTTTATACACAAAGATATGAATTTTTTAAGTTAGGGGTCATTTTATGAATTAATTAAACCCCTATTTATTCATTTAAATGCGCGGCGCCACCTCAACCTACGGCAGCTCCGAAGCTCCACACGACGCGCTCCCATTTGACACCGCTATCCACCTCAGCGCTGACTCTACCCATGGTTTATGTTATGAAGTGTTGTCTGGCTTGATCTCGACCATCCATCCGATAAATTCACGATCGGATGGCTCCCCGTCATCATCCCTGATAGCCTAGCCCGAGAACCGTCCATCTTCTATCCTTAAGTTCTCACTCATTTCTTAACAAAATTAAGTAATTTTTTTTAAATTGCTCGTCTAGACTAGAGGAACATATCCACACGGTTATGATGCCTTGAATTCAACTAAAAAAAATGAAGAGTTCAAATAGGCTTGGGAATAAGAGAAGTTCTATACCTTGGCTCTAAGAAGTGAAGCTTCAATCAGAGGGTCTTGGCACATTCTTTGGAATCCAAGGAGGCTAGAGATTGAGCCTCTAGTCTTGGTGTAAAGCCTAAGTAGGATTTTGATCAAGACTGATTTTGTGTGTTGGTTTAAAGCTATTGTAGAGGCTATTTCAGACAGTAATTTGATAGGGCTTTGTCTTCTCTTGCTGTTGTGAAGGTGTGGGCACAAGAAATTGAAGTTTGGTGGAGTTTTTAGGGATATCCTGTTTTTGCCCTAATTTTTAAGCTCAAAAAGTAGGGTTACACAGGGGGAATCAAGGCAATGGAGTGATTGGAATGGGCTGTGGAGGTCTCAAAGAAGCTCTGTGAGTGATTTGGGAACCTTTCTCTGAGAAAAATTTAGCACACCTCCCATGGCCATGAAGGTGAGTTTTTATAAAAATGGCCATGGGGTGGCTCTCAGGGCAAATGTTTGGGTGCATTGTGGTGCTTAAGTGGAGGGCAGAGGAGTTCTACAATTTGGTTTAGATTAGCTGGCCTCTAGGTTTGATTTGGGTGAATTTCCATGGGTGTGACTCTCAGTTTTGAGCTTCTCTTGTGACTAGGCTGGCCGGCCTTGGCAGCAGGAGGTAGCTAGGTGCTCAGGGCATCCAGGGGAATCTGTCAAAGCAACTTAATGCAATGAGGTTTAGTTTTGGTAAAGGTATCTTAAGCATGTGAATTTTTGGAAATAAAATCCCTTAATTTGGGGGACCTTTGGTTCATGGCTTAGTTTAGGTGGTTAGATGGGATTTGGCTCAGTCTTAGGGTTTAACCCACGGTTGAGGTGGAGTTAATTTGATGACTTTAGGATAGTTAGGCCATCTTTAATGCATAGGTTCAATGTGGGTTCAAGTGATCAAATTTTGGGTTTGGACTAGGTTAGCCATGTCAATTTACCCAATTGATTGATCAACATTGTGTATAGGATTTTTATGAAGATTTTTGGTGAAGGTTTGAAGTGATTTTGAGTTCAATTGGTAGGTCAATTTGAGGGATTTTTGGAATTTAGTCAATTTTGGGTATGTTGGGCTAGACATGGGTCTAGGTTGGGTTAGAATTAGGCTAAGTCCAAAATAAATGGTTCAAAGGATCAAGGGAGGTGTTTTGAATACTTTTCATGAAGGGATGGAGTGGAAATTTTGGGGTTAAGGCCCTCAATTTGGTGAGATTTTGAGATATGGTCAATTCGGGGTAAATGTGGGGCTTTTTGGACTTAAGTTGAAATTAAATGAATTTGAGGTCTCCCCAAGGCCACTTGAAGGTTAAGTTTGATGTATGAGGATGTTATTAAGGTTTTTCAACACAAATTGTGGCAAATTGAGTAGGCCATGGGTTCAATTTGGTGGAACCAAATCATGGGACCAAAATTGGGGCTTTTTGATCTAAATCAAAATTGGGTTCAAATGATAGACCAAATGGGCTTGTATTTGGTCTATATTGGTCACATCAAGAGTGGATTTGAGTTTAGAATTGAAATTGGGGTAAATTGAGACCAATTTGATAAACATTTGGAGTGATTTGGGGAAAATATGGGCCTTTAAAAGGCAATTTGATGCTTTTAGTCAAAGTGGGTCAAATTGGCCAAATTGGGTCATGTGTCAGTTCAGGAAAATGAAATTGGGAATATTTATGAGGTTTTGGGAATTTTTGGGATTTTTTAGAATTTTCGGAATTTTGGGGTAAGGAGGGGTATTTTGGTAATTTGGCTAATTTTGGTGATTTTGGGTAGTTTGGGTGTTTTAAAGGTGTTTGAAATGATTTTTAAACTAACTTGGGTATTTTGGGTAAATTTGAGAATTTTGGCAAAATTTAGGGTCCCAAGGGTATCTAGGTAATTTGGGGGAGTTTAGGGGCAAGAAGGCTAGGTTGGGCATTTTGGTAGAATTGGAGCACCAACCACCATCAATAAGCCATGGATCAATGGAAACCCCATTTTGGATCCTCTATGTAGTGGTCTTAGCTAAACCCTAGCCTAGGGCTAGTAGGTTTAGGGGACCACCTACATGAGTCTCCCAAAAGTATCAAGGGACCAAAGCCCAGAAGTTTAAGTTTAGGATTGTGAGTGATTGTGAGTGCAAGTAAGTGCCTTAGCCCTAGAACAACACTCAGGGTCAACCCTAAGGTCCAACAGTCCTAAGGGTAACTCATCCTGAGTTCTCCCATGCTGACCCCACCTACTAAGTGCTAGAGGTTAGGACCAATGTGGAACTTCAAGTTGAGTAAAGAGGAGTGTAGAATTTCTAATGGTGAGGGTTCCTTGTCCAGTTTTCTAAGAATAGTCAATAGGAAAGTCCTATGGCTAGACCATAGGCTACTAAAGAGGAAAAACTAAACCTCAACCAAAAGTGAGGTCAACACATCTTTTGGAAATTTATATATTCTGTTAGCAGTGGACTATGTATCCAAATGGGTAGAAGCTATTGCTTTACCTTAATGTGATGCTAAAAGTGTTGCAAAATTTTTGAAAATAAACAGTTTAGGATGCCGAGAGTTATCATTACTGATGTGGGAAGTCATTTCAGAAATGTATAATGGAAAAGTTATTAAAGAAATATCATATAAATCATAGGATTGCTACTGCTTATCATCCTCAGACAAGTTGTTTGGCTGAATTATCCAATTGGGAAATTAAAAGAATAATGGAAAAATTTGTGAATCTAACAAAAATGGATTGGTCAATCAAACTTGACTATGCTTTGTGAACTTATAAGACTGCATATAGAACTCCTATAGGAATGTCCCCATGTAGGCTATATTTGGGAAATGCTTGTCACTTACAAGTTGAACTTGAGCATAAAGCATATCAGTGAGACTCATATTTGGGAAAGCTTATCACTTACCAGTTGAACTTGAGCATAAAGCATATTGGACATAGGCTAATATTTGGGAAACTTGTCACTTACCAGTTGAACTTGAGCATAAGGCATATGGGCAATTAAAGAGTTCATTTATAATTTGAAAGATGCTGGTGAGAAAAGATTATTGCAATTAAATGAACTTGAAGAGATAAAGAATGAATCTTATGAGAGTGCTAAGATTTATAAAGAAAAGATGAAAATGTGGCATGATTGAAAAATTCTTACTAAAAATTTTCAGCCAGGACAACATGTTTTGCTATATAATGCAAGGTCAAGATTATTTCCAAGAAAAATTAAGTCCGGGTGGATGGGCCCATTTTTTGTGATAAAAATTTATCCTTATGGAGCTGAGGATATTAAAGATCCTCATTCTGAGAAAATTTTTATAGTGAATGGAGATAGACTGAAACCTTATTATATAGGGGATCAGCATAAATATAATGACGGAATGATGTTGGGTCAACCAGAATGAGCACTGGTTACGTCTGGCTGACGACGTAAAACCAAGCGCTTTGTCAAAGGAAACCCATAGTTATCTGTGTGTTTTTGCTTTGATTGTTGTTTTGAGTCTTATTAAGAAATTTGGGGTAGTATTTTTGAGTTTATTAGGTGCTAGAAATTATTTTTAGATTTTATTTAGTGACTTAGACATGTTAGAATGAAAATTTGGATGTTAAGTTGACTGGTGCAAAAATGTGCACTAGCGCTTAAGCACTAGATCCATCGCTTAAGCACGACAATTTAATTACATGTACAAATTTCAATTTCTAGAAGGTGTAATTGCAATTTAGTTGGAATAAACGTGTCTTGGCAGTTTCTAGTCGTGCTTAGAAGTTATGAGGAGGAATTAGGCCTATAAATAGAAGGGGTTTGTGAAGGAATTTCACCCTAGATTATTTTTAGCCCTAAAAGTCTAAGAAAGAGAGGGATTTAGAGAAATGTCTTCATGGAAGATGGATTTGAAGAAGAAGGAAGAAGCCATGAGGAAGAATTTCATTAGTCAAAAAGCACAAGAGATGTATAACAGTTTCTTAGACGTTAGTAATGAAGGGATATCAGAGAAGATCAACCAGATAGAGAATACTATATCTGTATTAGAGACTAAGGTGTTTGAATTGCATGCTCATCTAGAACATATTGGGTGGCAACTTAAGTTGCAATTCAGCCAT
Source organism: Phalaenopsis hybrid cultivar (assembly GCA_002079205.1). Lineage (NCBI taxonomy): Eukaryota > Viridiplantae > Streptophyta > Magnoliopsida > Asparagales > Orchidaceae > Phalaenopsis > Phalaenopsis hybrid cultivar. The sequence continues at coordinate 16,626 of JXCR01141802.1, read as the reverse complement.
ACCAGTTATGTAGAGGAAGAGGATAAGGCGATGTTTCTTAGGCAAAAGTGGATCAAAGATGATAGTATTAGAGCTCGTCTCCACTGTCCATTTTATCAACTCTATATTCCTGGAGAGACTACTGAGAATAAGAATTCGGTTCCTTCTAATGAAGAGTGGCATTAAGTTAAGTGTTAGGAATTGTGTGTTTGGAGTAATGTTTTAATGTGTTAGTTGTTTATGTCTTGGGTTTAGTGTTTGTGTCACTTATGTGTTTAATTGTAAATGTGTGTTAAGTGTTTTGTACTTAGGAAAATTTGCTCATCCAAGACTATTTGGAGAGAGAACTAAGTGTTAAATGTATTTGTACTTGTTTGTAAATTAATATAAGTTTGTTTTTGTGAAAATTGGTGTTATTTTTATCCTTAAATTGAATTAATTATTATGGAGAATTTTAAGAGAGAAGGTAGTTATAGGAAGTAAAAAATAGTCATTTAAGTGCTTTGAGACCATTTAGGAGGGGTTTGCTTAGGCTAATAGTGCATTTTACTTAAAATTAAAAATTTTAAAAATTGTGCACTGGCGCCTAAGCGCTACATCTCTCGCTTAAGTGCGAGCCAACCCGAGAGGCAGGCGCCTAAGCGCCACTTAACCGCTCTTAAGCGCCAGTTCACGAAAACTGGTTCGCAAACAGTTAAAAGTGCATTTTTTGTCAAAAAATGCCATTTTGTTTTTAGTGCTTTTGAGGGCTAGGGCAAGTGAAATTTGGAGATTTCTTGGTGAAACCAAATGAGATTTACTAGATCCAAGTTCTTTGAGATAAGAGCTTTACTTCTATGCACAAAATTTGGGTTTTCGAGTGAGATTTGCTAGATCAAAGTTCCTTAAGGTAAGAGCTTTACTTCTATGCAAAAATTTTAGATTTTCACTATTTTTTTGCACGTTTGGAAGATTTTGAAAATTTACTATTCATGGTGAAAAGTGAAGAAAAATCTATGGAAATTGCATGGGAAGTTTAGTTAGTGCTTTTGGAAGTTTAGTTTAGTGATTTAAACTTGACATTTAAAGTTATTTTTAGAATTTATCAAATTTGTAGAATATCACCAATAATAAAAAGGAGCAAAGGAAAGATTCCATTTGATTCGAGCAAATTTGTTAGTTCAAAAGCTCATGGTCGATATAGTGACGCTCTACAGTCATGAAAATTAATTCAGGAGCGATGTTTTAAGAGTCCAGAAGGAGAAGTGGAAGACCTGATAGTCCACCAATAGTGGGAACACTTCTGTTGTTTCTCAGCTAGCGCTATAAGTTCTGTTGTAAGAGAGTTGTCTGCAAATCTCCCAGAGGCTGAGGACAATCGAGTTATGGTTCAAGGGAAGTTGGTACCTTTTACTCAGAGGTAATCAACTTATTTTACCATTAACCACCGGAGAAGTTGTGTTTTTATGCTAATTATAGTCCTATGGAAGCAAATTTGAACAATATCATATCTTATTTGACTATTGGAAGAGGACTTTGGAAGATTACAAATGAGAGGAGAGTAAATGTTCTAATGTCAAAGTTGTGTGCACCATCAAAGGCTTGACACTATTTTAAATCTGCTTGTCTGCTTCCTACAAATCATCTCAGTGATGTGACCAGAGAGAGAGCTACAATAAATTATTGTATTCAAGAGGGAAAGCCCATCAACATAGGGGCTTTGATCTATTACACTATCATCAGTTCAGCTGCTGCTGCTACTACTGCAGGTATGGGATTTGCTTCCTTGATATTTTCTTTATGCGAGCATGCTGGAGTAAAGTATGATAGTTGGAAGGAAGTTCTGTTGCCTCTGAAGCCCATTACAAAAGTGAATGTGAAAACTTATTCAGAGCATTCGATTTTTGACTGGAGAGGATGATTTTCCAGGAGCTATAGATTAGAGACGTCTGCTGCATCTACCTCTACTGCATCTTCATCAAGACCATCTACTTCAAGTGCTTCTACATCTCGACGTGAGTCAACTGAGACTCAATAGCAGTTATTACAGAAGATGATGACTCATATCCACTTTACCGCTGATAAAGTTGAAAATCTAAAATATTTTGCTGAGCATACAAATAGGTATAATAGGAGAAAGAGTGACTTTGAGGAGAAATTATACCCAGCTCAGGAGGGCCTGATTAGAGGTGATCCAGGAGTATTATTTCCTCAATATCCTCATTATCCTGACTATAAGCCTAAAGAAAAATGGTATAGTGGTGATTCTGAGAGTGGAGAGGAGTATAGATGAGAGATGATGTGTGGACTTGATTTGGTTTGATGTATTGTTATGTTTGTGCTTTGTTATGAACTTTGTGACATAGTACTGCTACAGATACAGTTATGTGATATTTTGGACTATGTTTTATGTTGTGTTTTGAATTTTTATGTTCTATTATTGTTGTGATTGATGTGTTAGATAGTATTTTGTTTTTAAAATTTTAGGGTAGTAATTGTTTTTGTTTTTAGTACTTTGGATTGGTTAGTTTAGAACTTAACCTAATTCCATGTCTTTTTATAAAGTTAAAAATCTTGCTAGCTTAGATTTTAATTTTAAAAGTCAGAAATTACTACCTTGTTTTTCTGTTTATCATGTTAGTGTGTTGGTTTGCTTTTATACACACTGTTTAAGAAGTCTATTGAATCTCTGCATGTTAAACTAAAATAAAATGTTAGAAAATTTGATCAAAATTAATTTTACTCCTGTCTTTAGTTTTATACTTGTATAATTAGGTGTTAAAAATTCCTGTTAGCATGTTATTTCAATTTTCATTCCTGCCTATATAATTATCTGATGCTAAATAGTTTAATCTGTTAAAAAAAATTAAGTTTGGCGGGGAATGAAAAATATTTTCAAAACTTGAATTTTATTTGTTCTCAAATGAACTACAAATGAATTTGAATTTTAAAAGAAAAATTGACTATGTATATGAAGTTATATTAGGGAAGTAAAATTTGATTTTAAAAATGAGTAAGAAAGTTTAGTTAAAATTTTAAGTAATGAAGAAAATCTTTTAGTTAAAAACGAAAATGATTAATATAAGTGACTATCTTTAGTAAGAAAAATTGTATTTTTGAAAAATTTAGAGAATTTAGGCTTTTATTTTTAACACTTAAATTTCTTTTATTAAATTGATTTTCAAAACTATTATTATATTATAAGTAGAAGTTTTATATTAAGACTCTACTTTAGGAGAGGAGAAGTATAATTAAAAATCCTTAAAGGCTTATCTAGATATAGTAATCCTTGCCCGAAAAAGAAAAAAAGAAAAGAAAAAAAAAAGAAAAAGAAGAAGAAGAAGAAGAAAAAGAAAAGAAAAAGAAAAAAAATGTAAGGGAGGAGAAGCTTGAGGATTGGTGCCTAATCAAAAATTGGTTCTACATTTGATCTTTTTAAAGTATAAGACTTGATAAAATCTTAAGCTTATAAATATAATATAGTAAGTAAAGTTATTTTTAATAAAAATTTTTAAGTAGAAAAAATAAAAGAACTAAAATCTAAATTTAGAGAACTTACAATATTTCTAAATTAGATAGGAACTCATATTTTCATAGTTCTTAACATTAAAATTTTTCAAACTTTAAGTTGGTCTCATTTACTAATTATTTTTTCTAAATTGGACTACTATATTTCTAAATCTAAATTTTAGTAACTCCTAAAGAAACTCATATACATATCATACATATTTGGTTTTTAAAGATTGAAGTGCCACTTGAGGACTAGTAACATTATAAGTTTGGGGAATTTTGATAGACCTAAAATATATAGTGTTTTTAGACACATTTTTATACCTATTTTGGAGGTATTGTACTTTAATGTAAGGTATTTTTGTGTTTTTCTTGCAGATACAAGTAAAAATGGAAAAATTGCTTAAAGGAGTGAAAAAGGATCAAATTTAGAGCAAAAAGGTAAAAAATTGTGCAAAAGACTTTTGGCGCATCAGCGCCAGATCTGACGCTTAAGTACCGATTAAACAGAGAAGGTCGCGCCTAAGCACCGAGACCCCGCGCTTAAGCGCCAGTGGCAGTTACTAGATGAGTAAAATCGATTTTCACAAATTTCGAAGAGGTTTTTGAGGCACCCATTGGCTTAATAGGTGATTGTAACCACCATGGACAAAAATTATCATGAAAGGATGCATCTCTTGGGCAAATATATCGAATCAAGACACATTTTGAAGAGATCCAAAGGCACTTATTGGAAAACTATAAAAGAAAGAAGAGAAGACTTAGAAAAGAGTCCTAAAAATATTGGCAAGTTTTGAAAGTTCTTCTCTGGGAAGTTAGTTCAGAGAGATTTTCAGGAACCATTTTTATTTACTTTTTTCTTTTTGTTATTTTGTTTTAAGTGATTGTAAAAGAGAAGAGATTCAAAGGATCTTCAAGAGTTTGGTGGAGGACTTGAGATAAGTTCTTATCTTTTTGTTTTAGACTACTTTTGGTTTTAATCGAGACTTTTTATTGGTTTGACAATGTTTTCTTCTTTTAAACTAAAATGTGGTTTTGTTTTCCATGGATTTTGAGTAGTTTTCTTTATCTTTCTTCTTAAAATGATAAGTAATTAAGTTTAGACTACTTGTTGGATTGACAATGATTTCTACTTTTAAACTAAAGTGTGGTTTTATAGATTTTGAGTAGTTTTCTTTATCTTTCTTCTTAAAATGATAAGTAATTAAGTTTTGGATGAGACTTTAATCAAGACTTGTTGTTGGTTTGACAATAATTTCTTCTTTTAAACTAAAGTGTGATTTTATTTTCTCCATAGATATGAGTAGTTTTCTTTATCTTTCTTCTTAAAATGATAAGTAATTAAGTTTTGGATGGAAGTATGTTGGTTTGACAATGATTTCTACTTTTAAACTAAAGTGTGGTTTTGTTTTCTCCATGATTTTTGACAATGATTTCTTCTTTTAAACTAAAGTGTGGTTTTGTTTTCTCCATGGATACTGAGTATTTTTCTTTATCTTTCTTCTTAAAATGATAGGTAATTAAGTTTCTCCATGGATTCTGAGTAGTTTTCTTTATCTTTCTCCTTAAAATGATAAGTAATTAAAGTGATGGATGGTCCATGGATTATGAGTAGTTTTCTTTATCTTTCTTCTTAAAATGATAAGTAATTAAGTTTTGAATGGAGATATGAGTAGTTTTCTTTATCTTTCTTCTTAAAATGATAAGTAATTAAGTTTTGGATGGAAGTATGTTGGTTTGACAATGATTTCTACTTTTAAACTAAAGTGTGGTTTTGTTTTCTCCATGATTTTTGACAATGATTTCTTCTTTTAAACTAAAGTGTGGTTTTGTTTTCTCCATGGATACTGAGTATTTTTCTTTATCTTTCTTCTTAAAATGATAGGTAATTAAGTTTCTCCATGGATTCTGAGTAGTTTTCTTTATCTTTCTCCTTAAAATGATAAGTAATTAAAGTGATGGATGGCATGGATTTTGAGTAGTTTTCTTTATCTTTCTTCTTAAAATGATAAGTAATTAAGTTTTAGATTTTGAGTAGTTTTCTTTATCTTTCTTCTTAAAATGATAAGTAATTAAGTTTTGGATGAGACTTTAATCAAGACTTGTTGTTGGTTTGACAATAATTTCTTCTTTTAAACTAAAGTGTGATTTTATTTTCTCCATAGATATGAGTAGTTTTCTTTATCTTTCTTCTTAAAATGATAAGTAATTAAGTTTTGGATGGAAGTATGTTGGTTTGACAATGATTTCTACTTTTAAACTAAAGTGTGGTTTTGTTTTCTCCATGATTTTTGACAATGATTTCTTCTTTTAAACTAAAGTGTGGTTTTGTTTTCTCCATGGATACTGAGTATTTTTTTATCTTTCCTACTTTTAAACTAAAGTGTGTTTTTTTTTTCTCCATGGATTCTGAGTAGTTTTCTTTATCTTTCTTCTTGAAATGATAAGTAATTAAGTTTTGGATGGAAGTTGTGGAGAGTGTTGATCTTTAATGTTGGAAGGAGTTGTGATGATTTAAATCCATGCACTTTCTTTACTTCTTGATTTGGCCAATCTAGATGTTAAAATTTGTTGTGAGAAGATGTAAAAACCAGGCTGGTATTGTCTCAGTCAACAAATGGAAAGAATCACATGAAGTTGTATGATTGAGAAAGTAGTTCATATGATTGAGTGCAAATAAATAGAGAAAATATTCATTGATGGGTGTAGAGTTAGAGGACTTCAAAGTGACAGGTTAAAGCCCCCAACTTGGTTTATTATTTTAGGTTCTGATACGAGAATGTGAGCCCCCAGGTGGAGGGAATCGAGGGAAATCTAAAGTGAGAGCTAGTATCTTCCCTGCCTAGCCGGCCTTCAGAACTATTCAAACTATAAATTAGCCAATATTCTTTATAGCATCTCTCGTAATGATAAAGAATATTATTGCTCCTATTTAAATTAGCCAATGTTCTTTATAGCATCTCTAGTAAGAGTAAATAATATTATTGCTCCTATTTGACCAATTTGCATACTTCCACAACAAAATTCCTATACTTATTACTGATTCATGATAAGAAGAAAGGTATTTCATATTAAGTACTTTTCACTACAAAAACTTTAGTTATATTTTTAAGTTGTTATTATTTCGTTAAAATATCAAAAATACCAAAAATATTTAAATTTTAAATTCCTCCAAAAATCATTTTTATAGTTCTACTGTTTCGTTAAAATATCAAAAATACAAAAAATATTTAAATTTTAAATTCCTGCAAAAATTAGTTTTAGTTTAAGTAATTATCTTTTTAAAAATAGAAAAAATTTCTAAAAGATTGCATAATCTTCTCTGTGGGTTCGATATTCAGGTCTTAATCAAAAAGTCCTATATTACTTAATAACGATACATATACTTGCAAAGTATCCTAATATATATATATATAAATTAAAAAATTAAATTCTTATTTTTCTTCAGGTTTAAGTTTTTAGTTATGTTACAAAATAAGAAAATATAAGTGAGAAATACCATCAGAACTATTGCTATACTGTGCATAAGCATTAAGTCGGAATCACATCCCAATTGATTTTCCATGTTTCTAATTGTAGCTCCTTGGCTTTGTAATTGATTCTTTATTTGCAATATCAATACTTCCATTGACAAATTTTTCTCCTTACTCTATAAATTATTAAATCCTGGAGAGTAATACGATTTATAAGTTGGATTTACTTTATTTTGTGTCAAATAGGAGCAATCTTATTCTCTACCCTCTCTTAAGCGCTATAAAGAACATTGACTAATAAAAAATTTTATCCCTAATTCTGTGGTTAGGCTGGGAGGATATCAGCTGTCACTCAAGAGCTCCCACTACTCCCTTACCAGAGGCCTAAAATGCTTGCATTAGTTTTCAATGAACTGAACCAAATTGGGGATTATAATATGTCATCTTAAAATCTTTCAATTCTACATTCAACAAAGTATATTTCTCTATTTATTTGCACCCAATCCCATTGATGAAATACTCTCCCATGGAATCAAATGTAATTTTCCCTTTATTGTAGAAATCATATCCCATTTTTCAGAACAAATACTTCTCAACTCATTTTAACAATTCAATTGGCCAGATCAAAAAAGTAAACGAAGATCAAAGTTCAAATCATCACAAATTATTCACATTTAAAATCGTAGAAAACAAAATCAATTCTTCACAAAACCATTTCTTCAAAGTAGTTAGAAAGATAAAGAAGACTACTTAGAATTCATGAGAAGGATATGATAAAACACAAATTTCATATATAAAAACAAGTTTACAAACAAAAAAAATGAAAAATACAACTTAACTCACAATCCTTCCGAAGCAAATCCCTAGAAGTTCTCTCCAAGTCTTTCCCTCTTTACAATCACTCCCAATTCTCTCTTAGAAATGTAATGAAAAAGAAATCTCTTACCTTCCCTTTCCTCTTACAACACTCGAAGAAAATCTCCTCTTTTTTCTCTCTCAAACTCTCGCCAATTCTCTCTCTCTCGCTCGTCACACTCTAGAAGTCTCTCCTTTTTTCGGGCAGCTTCCTCTCAAAAAAGTTTTAATTTCCCTCCAAAGTTCAAAAGTCAAAACTTTAAATTTCAAAAGAAGTGCCTCCTTGATCCAAGAGCCAAATCCCTTTAAATTGGAAACTTCCATAGTGTATAAATGAATTGAATCACTCCATGGGGTGCTTAGAAAAAGTGTCCCTTTGAAAATTTGTGTAAAATTCTTTTCGAGCCGCCTTAATTTAAAAATGTTGTGCCTGGCGCATCATGCGCCAGTGCTTTGGATTTTTGCGCATCATGCATCAAACCCTAAATATGGTTGTTTTTTCTCCAAATTTTGCTCCTTTTGCCATTTTTTTCCAAATGCCTAAAAATGATATACCTGCAACAAAAACACAAAAAAAACCTTTCTTTAAAGTGCAATATCACCAAGGGTAGGCATAAAAAGGGTACTTAAAATAATATATTATTTTTGTGTATAAAAATCCCCCAAACTTAAATGCTACTTGTCCTCAAGTGACACTTTTATTACATAAAAACATATGACTTTAGGATAGAGATTAACTTATCACTTTTATACTTTAGTTTAATAAATTGAATAGCAATATTTAAGAAAAACATTTATTAACTTAGGTTCAAACTCCATGTCTAGGGATATTTTGTAATCAAATTTAAGATTTCTGAATGTTTATTCTTTTCAAGAAGAATTGCAATTTGTCATGCTAAGGATCTTTAGAATATTCATAAGAAAAAAAAATTTATAAAAACTTTACTCAAAATGTTACTAATACTTCAATACAAGTTTAGAAAGTGCAATAAAGCTCCTTCCTTAAGTTGATTCAAGTGAAGCCAATTTTTTATTAGGCATCTACTCAAGCTTCTCCTCACCTTATTTTTTCTTTTCTTTTATTTCTTTTTCTTTTAGGATCTTTTTAATACTTTCTTTTATTTTTATTTTTCCTTTTTTAGGTGAGAATTACTATATCTGAATAGCCTTTAATAGTTTTAAACTTCACTATCTACTTCTTAAAGATGAAACTCCATACCTTTCCTTACTTAATAAAGTCATACTAGTTTATGATTTTTCATAAAGCATGAAACTCTAAAATTCTTAACACTTCAAAAATACAATTTTCCTTTACTAGAAATAGAAAAACATAGTCTTATTCTATCATACAAAATATCTTTAACTTTAGAATTGACCTTCATTATTAAAATCCTTTTACCTAAATTTACTATAATATTTATAAACATAAGTATAATCATCTAAAGTTAAATCTTAATAACCTAGGTCATGTTAAATAAATTTTGAGAAAAATAGTCACTTTAGGACAAATAAATTTTAGTTTTTTCCATTTTAAAAGAATTTTTTTTACCCCAAACTTAAATTTTTAAATGATTTTAAAAACATTTTAGTACAAAATTTTAGTTGGTGAAAGAAAATAGTAAATCCATAAAAATAAAAACTAACCTATAGAGGATTACTAAATATGAAATTGGTTCTAGTATACTGCAGGTACAAACTATAAAACCAAATACAGGCTTTAAAGCATTAAATAAAATATAATATATTCTAAAGAACTTGCTGGGAGTTAAAAGAGAAATACTAAAACTAAATAAAAAATTGAAAATACTACACATTCAATAAGCTCAAATTGAAACTACTAAAATCGAAAATGAAAAGTAAACAATCTACAATTACTATTACAAATTACTGGTTCACAATATAACATAAAAGTCTTAATATAACAGACTCAAGTAAAAAGTGCAACATAGTACAAAGAAACACAAACAACACATAACATCAAATCAAACTAAATCTAAACTATCAGTCCTCATATCTTTCCTCACCACCACCATCACCTTCTTCTTCTTCTTATCTTACTTCTTCACCTTCATCGTGAATGGGAGTATAGGGAACAAAACTGGAGCAAGCAGGAAAGTTTACATTAGGTTCACCCATGAAGTGTCTAACCATAGCATTTTGAAAATCTATATCATGTTGAATTGTCCTCTACTGATATTCATCGTTATATGCATTCCTTGCATCTATCTCTCCCAGCTAAGTCTGTATATTAATGATATCATATTTTTGAGTCATGAGCTGGTCCATAACACCTTCCAAAGATGCAGCACTAGAAGTAGATGCCCCTGGAGCAGTTGTAGAGGGCATATCCCTTCTTCCACTTCTAGACTCAACAAATGATTCTACTCTCTGAATCATGTGCTTCCCAATCAAATTTTGAGGTTGTAATCTCTCTTCATCTCTATGGAATTCAACTTCTAATTGTTCACGTAGAGTGAAAATCAAGGTAGGATATCCCAAACCTCCAGCAATAGCACTACCAGCAATATTCTGAGCATGATGAACTATAAGTGCACCAACATCTATTTCCTTCATGTTCTAAATGCAATAGTTCAACACACCTCAATCCTTTGTAACATCAGCAAGATGATTTGTAGGTAAAAGTTTGGAAGACATGAAGTGATGCCATATTTTGGACTGAATAGTTAGCATGGAAGCAAAGAAGTTAACAATATTATTATTCTTTTTATTCCACTCCCCTCTTTCATCAGTAGGAAAGGAAATAACTTCTTCCAATGATGAATCAGTGATAGAAAAAGCGACATATTCATCATGGAAGACATTTCTAAGCTCATAAAATGCATTGATCCTTTCAGAGGTAAATTCAACTTGTGTACCTCTCACCAAAATGTGATCTCCCGCAGTGAATCTTGTGTTTGCATAGAACTATCAGACCATAGGGAAGATCACTATAGCAGTGAAGTAGCAAAATCGCTCCCAAGTTATGGCGCGAATCAACCTCTCGACCTAGCCTCCCAGGTTTGTGAATGCGCCTTCCTGGATAATTCTTTTGTTCTCCAATAGTGTATTGTAACTATGTTGGGCTTTAAAACTAAGTAATCGTCAAGCACTGAAGTCCTTGGTTGACCTTCCTCGCTTAACTCGGGGAGCCATTGAAGATTCTATGAAAATCTAAATAAATTCCAAATTAATTACTAAATCTCAAATCCAACTCCGTAAGCAAGAATATTTGGTAAGAAACTTTCCACCATGAGTTTACTTTAAGCATTTTCATCAAAAATTTCATTTTCTAGATCTTCCAAAATCCATGGTAAAAACAAAAAATTTCTAAGTTAAAGTGAAGCTCTTACCAAGAGAAAATGAAATCTATGATTTTTGGCTTCTAAATCCTTCTTTATAGGCCACAATGTGATGCCCTAGACCAAGGTATTGAGGTAGAAGATCACTTAAGTAGCGAAAATGGAGGTTTCAATGTGATTTCACAATTTTATAGGCAATATATCATGTTCGAACTTTTGGCGCATCATGCGCCAAGGCTCTGTAAGTTGGCGCATCATGCGCCAGAGTGTATTTTGCCCGATTTCAATTTTTGTGGAAATCTGCTCTGTACCACTTTACATCAACCTTGATTTGACTCAAATAAACCTTTCTAAGCATAATTAAACATCAAACTAACACTAAATTTTAACAAACAACACAAAAAATCATATTTATATACGAAATTTGAGTTAATACAAACTAACATTTTTGAAGCCAACACATAACAAATTCAGTGTTTAAAGCAAGCCAACATCCTAAACACTGAAATCTAAACATCAAACTTCAAAGCAATAACATAGATAATGCAATAATAGAAAGTAAAGTCAATCCAACATAACAAACTAAAACAAACAATACTAGACAAAACGTTCTGTGCTTAACTCAATTTTAAACATCTTCTTCACTCTCGTTCTCCCGGAGATCTTCCATAGATTAGTAGTGCACATACAAATTGTAGAAGGGCTTAAATGAATATTCATCAATTGAATTTTCCTCCTCAATCAATGCACGCTTCTTAAACATATGTACCAAACCATCTTCAATACGCCCTGTATGTTCAAAATGTTCCTTAAGTCTCCAATCCAGGTGATCCAACTTCTCAGAAATATTCTCAATTGCATGCATAAGATTATGCACCTCTTTCTCTATCTTTTTAATTCTCTTTGAAAGTGCACTCGTGTTGTAGTAGGGCTGAATAGGTGATGAACTCTGAGATCCTTGATCCATTAATACATCCATAACATTTTCATCTCCCATTCTAATGCAACAACAACAGACGTCTGGATCCATTGGCTTCCAAGGCAATAGTACTTTCTCCTAACTTTCATAAGGTACTTGCAATTGACTGCTGGGTTGGAACACAATAGATGGATGTCCCAATCTAGTTGCAGATCCATTCATGATCAAAACCAAAACTTATTTTAGAATTATGGCTCCAATATCAACAAATTTTCCAATTTGAATATAGTAGTTTAGAATAGAAATCTCCTTCGTGACCTTAATTATTTTCATAGTAGGCAGTAATTTCAAGGAAATGAAGAAATGCCATGTCTTTAAAGTACGATTTAACAATGTTGAAGAAAAACTCACATTCCAATCATCTCGGGCTTCTTAATTAGCATCTTCATCTGTAAGGTAACGATAAAGTTCATTAATGTTGTACCTTATAGGGGTAAAAATTGCATAGTGTCATATAGACGCATTCTCGATCATAACAATTTCATTGATTCTTGACGGAGTGAACTGCACAAACCTGCTTCACACATAGATCATTCCTTAGTTGCTCCCTTGAAGATTTGCATAAAATTCTTTCACCACAGGGACTACTACAACAACAGTAGTGTAGCAAAGAACTTCCCAACACCTTTGTGCAATAACTTCTTTGACTCGAGTATTCGACGCATTGAATCCTCGATTCATAAATCAGCACTCTTTCATAAGCCTCTTCTTCACTATAACTCGATCATGCAATTTTTGTGCGTCGAGACTGATGAACTTTCTTTGGTTGAAAATTCCAAATCTAGTAGAGGTTTTAGAGTAGAGAGCCATAAGAATTGAAAAGTGGTCACTCTTCCCTCGTTTTCCCCCCTTAAATATGTCTTGGAGTCAGTTTTTAGGAGTTATTTGAAGGTTTCCCGCCAAAAACTGCCATTTGAAACATTTTAATTCATTATCATCTCCATGGCGCATCATGGGCCAGCTCTCTAGAATTCGGCACATCATGCGCCAATCTGGCATATCATGCGCCAGTTCCAAAATTTAGCCGTTTCAATTTTTATCAAATAAATTCTCAGTCTTTTCACAACATTAGGCAAACAAAGATCTTTCTAAACTTTTTTCTCAAATACACGGATTATATAACGACATAAACATAAACATAAATATAATATTTTAAACAAAAACTCAAAATTCAAAGTAAACAACGATACATATTGATTGCCACCCACAACGCGCTTGATTTAATTTCGTTAGCACGACATTCCCAGTCTCATTCTGGGTGACCCAACATGATAGTGTCTTTAAAATTTGATCTTTGACCATCAAAATAAGGTTTCAATCTGTGCCCATTCACTTTAAATATTTTTCCAATCTTAGGATCTTCAATATTGACTGCTTCATAGGGATAGACTTTTATAACTTTGAATGGCCCTTTCCACCAAGACTTCAATTTTTCAGAAAATAATTTCAATCTTGAATTATATAATAAAACTTCCTATCCAGGTTTAAATTCTCTTTTTACTATCTTTCGATCATACCATTCTTTCATTTTTTCCTTATAAATCATCGCATTATCGTAAGATTCATTCCTAATTTTCTCAAACTCATTTAATTGCAATAATCTTTTCTCACCAGCTTCTTTCAAATTGAACTTAAATTCCTTTATTGCCCAATAAGCTTTATGTTCCAATTCAACTAGCAAGTGACAAGTCTTCCAAAAAATTAATCTATATGGGGACATTCTTATAGGTGTCTTATAAGTTTTCCTATAAGCCCATAACTTAGTATCTAATCTAATAGACCAATCCATTTTATTAGGATTAATACTTTTATCCAAACTTCTCTTAATTTTACGATTAGTTACCTCCGCTAAACCACTAGTCTGGAGATGATAAGAAGTTGCAATTTTTTGTACTATATTATATTTTTCCACCAATCTTACAACTGTTGAATTTCTAAAATAAGATCCTCCATCAGTAATGATTACTCTTGGCATTCTATATCTTGTAAAATATTTTTAATTAAAAATTTTGAAACACTCCGAGCATCACATCTAGGTAAAGCGGTTGCTTCTGTCCATTTTGAAACATAATCCACCGCAATCAATATATATATATTTCTAAATGAAGGCATGAATGGTCCCATAAAATCTAATCCCCATGCATCAAAAATTTCAATTTCCAAATTAAAATTTAGATGCATTTCATTTCTTCTAAAAATATTACTTACTCTATGAAACTGATCACATAATTATATATATATATAT
>JXCR01141800.1:113442-148094 GCA_002079205.1 Phalaenopsis hybrid cultivar | reverse complement strand
TATATATATATATATATATATATATATATGTATGTATGTATATCAAAACATGTGATTGGTGTCAAAGAGTAGGTAATATTTCAAGAAAAAATGAAATGCCTCTAAATTTTAATTTAGAAATTGAAATTTTTGTTGCATGGGGATTATATTTTATGGTACCATTTATACCCTCATTTGGAAATATATACATATTGATTGTAATGTATTATGTTTCAAAATGGATTAAAGCAATTGTTTTACCTTGATGTGATGCTCGTAGTGCTTCAAAATTTTTAATTAAAAATATTTTTACAAGATATGGAATGTCGAGAGTAATCATTACCGATGGAGGATCTCATTTTAGAAATGCAACAATTGCAAGATTGGTAAAAAAATGTAATACAGTGCATAAAGTTGCAACTGTTTATCATCCCAAGATGAGTGGTTTAGCAGAAGTATCTAATCATGAAATTAAAAGAATTATGGGAAAGAGTTTTAATCCTAGTAAAATGGATTGGTCTACTAGATTAGATACAGTACTATGGGCATATAGGACAGTCTATAAGACACCTATTAGAATGTCTCCTTCTAGATTAATTTTTGGGAAGACTTATCACTTGCCAGTTAAATTAGAACCTAAAGCTTATTGGGCTATAGAAGAATTCAATTTCAATTTGAAAGAAGCTGGTGAAAAAAGATTATTGCAAATGAATGAGCATGAGGAAATCAGAAATTAATCTTTCGGTAATGCGGGGATTTATAAGGAAAAAATGAAAAAATGGCATGATCGGAAGATAATAAAAAGAGAATTTAAACATGGACATGAAGTTTTATTATACAATATAAGATTGAAATATTTCCTGAAAATTTGAAGTCTAGGTGGAAAGGGTCATTCAGAGTTATAAAAGTCTATCCCCATGACGGCAGTTAATATTGAGGACCCCAAGACTGAAAGAATATTTAAAGTGCTTGAGCACAGATTGAAATCATATTTTGATGGTCAAAGATCAGCTTTCAAATAGACAGTAATGCAAGGTCACCCAGAATAAGACTGGGAATGTCGGGCTGACGACATTAAACTAAGCGTTTTGTGGGAGGCAACCTACTTGTATCATTGTTTGTTTTGTTTGACATATTTCAAGTATATTTATGTTTAGGTCTTTATGTAGTTTGTGTATAAAATACATCTTTATTTTCCTTATTTTATGAAAAAATTTAGAATTTATTGGATTGAAATCAAAACGGCAAAAATTCTAGAACTAGCGCATGATGCGCCATTCCAAGAGCTGGCGCATGATGCGCCAGATCGGTGCATGATGCGTCGCGGGTCTGAAAATGTTTAAAACGTGTCAAATGGTCATTTTTGGCAATTTCTTCTTCATATAACTCCTAAAAACTGACTCCAAACCATATTTTAGGCGAGAAAACGAGGGAAGAGTCACCATTTTTCAATTTGTATGGCCTCCCACTCTAGAAACTTCGCTAGATTTAGAATTTTCAACCTGAGAATGTTCTTCAATTTCGTTGCACAGAAATTACATTATCGAGTTCTAGTGAATAAGAGGCTTATCAAAGAAAAGGGATTTGTGAATCAAGGATTCAACACACCAAATACTCGAGTAGAAGAGACTATTTGCAGAGGCGTTGGGAAGTGCTTTGCTACACTACTGTCATTGTTGTTATTCCCGTAGTAAAAGAATTTTATGCAAATCTTCAAGGGATCAACTAAGAAATGATTTATGTGAGAGGCAAGTTTCTGCAATTCACTCTTTCAAGAATAACGAGATGTTTATGATTGAAATTGTGCTTATATGTCATTATGCAAACTTTACCCCTACCAGAGAGAATATGAATGAACTCTACCGTTACCTTATGAATGAAGATGCTAATTGGGAGACCAGAGCTGATGGAAATGTAAGTTTTCCTTCATCATTTTTAAATCCAGTTTCAAAAGCCTGGCATTTCCTTATTGCATCAAAATTACTACCTACCATGAAAATTAGTAAGGTCACAAAGGAGAGTGACATTCTGAATTATTGTATTCAAACTAGAAAACCTATTGATGCTGGAGCTATTATTGTGAATTCATTTTTAGGTTTGATTGTGAATGGATCTACAACTGGACTGGGACATCCATCCATTATTTTCCTACTATGCAGTCAATTGCAAGTACCATATGAAAGTTGGAAAAAAGTGCTACTTCCTTGGAAGCCGATGGATCCAGAAGTCTACTGCAACTAAATTGGAATGAGAGATGAAAATGATATGAATGTATTGATGGATCAAGGATCTCAGAATTCATCATTTGTTTAGCCCTACTACAACTTGAGTGTACTTTCAAAGAGGATCAAGAAGAGAAAAAGATGTGTAGAATCTCACGCACGTGATTGAGAATATTACTAAAATGTTGGATCATCTATATTGGAGACTGAAGGAAAATTTTGAACATACAGGGTGTATTCAAGATGGATTGGTACGTATGTTCAAGAAACATGCTTGGATTGAGGAGGAAAATTCAACTGATAAATTTTCATTTTGACCCTTCTACAATCTGTATGTGCACTACCAATTGATGGGAGATATCCAGGAGGACGATAATGAAGACAATGCTTGATCTTGATTTATGCACGGAATGTTTTGTGTAGTGTTGTTTATTTTAGTTTGTTGTGTTGGATTGTATTTCCTCTCTAATGAACGTTATCTATGTTTATGATTTGAATTTTGATGTTTAGATTTCAGTGTTAGGATGTTGGTTTGCTTTGGAACACTGAATTTGATTTTTGTTTACTTGAAAAATATTAGTTTGTAATAGCACTAATTTTATATATAAATGTGAGTATTATGTTTTTTTTGAAATTTTAGTTTTAGTGTAAAGTTTATATATGCTTAGAAAGGTTTATTTAAGTCAAATAGAGGTTGACGTAAAGCGGTACAGAGCAGAATTCCACAAAAATTAAATTCTAAAAAATATATGCTCTGGCGCATGATGTGCCAACTTACAGAGCCTTGGCGCATCATGGCACATGATGCGCTAAAGGTCTGAACATGTTATATTGCCCAGAAAACCACAAAATTGCATGGACAAACACCATTTTTGCTGCTTGAGTCATCTTCTACCTCAAGACCTTGGTCTCGGGCATCACATTATGGGCAATAGAGAAGGATTTAGAGGCTAAAAACTATATATTTCATCTTCTCTTGGTAAGAGCTTCACTTTAACTTAGAAATTTGTTATTTTCACAATGGATTTTGGGAGATCTGAAAATTAGAATTTTTGATGAAAATACTTAAGGAAAACTCATTGTGAAAAGTTTCTTACTTAATAACCTTGCTTGAGGAGTTAGATTTTTCATCTAGTGATTTATTTGGACTATATTTGGATTTTCGTAGAATTTTCAAATGACTCCCCGAGTTAACAGAGGAAAGTCGTCTGAGGACTTCAACGAACGAAGATTTATTAGTTTTCAAGATAAGCATAAAAATAATCTTTCTTTAAAATGTAACTAAACATGTGATAAATGTAAAAAAGATTAAGCATAGAATGACATAACGAAATGTGTCAGGTCAAAATTTTCTTCCTTGCTCATTTTTGCCTCCAAATTACATTGTTTTTGCTTCATTTTCTCCAAAACTCCATTTGTTGTACCTAAAACCAAAAACATGTAAAATACCTTCCTATAAAGTGTAATATCATTAAACAAAAGCCTAAAATGTATACATAAAAATAAGTAATTTTTAGTTGTGTCAAATTTCCCTAAACTTAAATGTTACTTGTCCTCAAGCAACCTAATAACTTTAAAAACCAAATTTGTTGATTTGAGGTAGTGGGTTTTAGTAGATTTATTTATAATTTTGTCTCAAAAATATTATAGTGTAACTTAGGAGAAATTCTAGCAAATTAACATAGGACTAGAGTGTAAGTATATCTCATATTCAACATAGGAATCTTGACTTTCCATTTACTTCAAAAGTTATTGAAACTTATCAAACTAAAGATTCAAAGAAAGTTTAAAAATAGAATTTAAGCACCTTATCTATACCAATTTGACCAGTACTTTTTTGAAATAGGAATAAGCATAGGATTTTTTCTAAGTCTTTTCTTTTAAAAAGATTCAAGTGAAACCAATTTTTGATTAGGCTTCTCCTCAAGCTTCTCCTCACATATTTTCTTTTTACTTTTCTTTTTCTTATCTTTTTGTTTTTTTTAGGATCTTTTTAATCCTTAATTCTTTTTTTTTTTTTTATGTGAGGATTACTATATCTATATAGGCCTTTAATAGTTTTGAATTTCACTATCCTCTTTCTAAAATTAAAAATTCAAAACTTACCCTCACTTTCTAAAAGTGTAGGCATTATTTTGAAAAAGGTTTCAATAAAGGATCGATTCTCATTAAGTAAAACTCTAAGAATCTTAGCTTTTCAAATTTTAACTTCTTTCTACCATAAATAGAAAAATCATTTTCCTAATGTTTTCTACAAAATATCATAACTTTAGAATGGTTTCATCACATAGGATCCCAACTAAGTTATTTTTCTAACATTCTTAAAATCAAAATTATAGTAACCTAAAGATAACACCACATACCACAAGTCATTTTAAAAGTGATATCAGATTAAATACAGGTTAGTGAGGACAAATAAAGTTAAGTTTGAAAGATTTTTGTTCCTCTCCCAAACTTGAATTTTTAAATATTTTTCAATCAGTATAAGTAAATATGATAGGATAAAAAATTGAAATTGATAAATACATAATGAAAATTAAATTGAATTAAAATGGAAGCATAAAAGTGGACATGTATAATCTTCAAGTTTGTAATAAAAGGAATTGTTATATAATAAATAAGGCTTAAGTATAAAGATAAGTTCGTCTAACACAAACAACACTAACATTCATTGCATAAAAACAAAGCTTCAAGCATAGTTCACTACACAACACACATATATCAATCCACACAATCAACAAACTTAAAGACACCTGCATAACAGAGTTTGACACATAAATAAAAACACACTTTCATTAATAAGCACGCCAACAAAGATAACCATGAGGTGCCTCCCCAGAAGCACTTGGTTTAACATCTCCCACCAAACAAAGGATTCCACCAGGATCAAAATTCTATCTATGTAATCCTTGATCAATCGCCCAATCTTTTTTAGATCCTAGAATCCCTACTAAATCCTCAAGTTGTAATTTTTCTTTCAGCTCTTCCTTTTTAGATTGATTCATATCATTGTTCCTCATGTTTCTTTATAGATCCAATATTCTTGTAATGATTTTCTCACTTTTCATATTAATGTCAACTTTAAAATTTATAACAAACGGATCTTTATATGATAATTCAAGATCTCCTAAATTTTGGATCGAAATCTCTCTAAAAGATTCAAATTCTGGATTAAATTTTACTAGGTTATTCTTCTGTCTCAAGTTATCTTCTAATTCTTCCCCTTGAGATACTACTGTAGGATATATTGTTGGCTCAATTATCTCATTCACAAAGCTAGATATTACATTATCCTTAAACTTTTTTTTTTCATCAAGAATCTCCTTCTTAAACTTCAAATAACTGAAATTTGTTCTAATGCCTCGGCAAATGGAATATTTATAATTAATTTTCCTGAATTCTTTTATAAATATTTAAAGTTGTTGGTCTAATTTTTGTATTAAAATCCTTTGAGGAAATGGTGGAGGTGATTTTTCTATATCTATCTTGGTAGACGAAATAGATTTTTTCTAATTTCTTAAGAATTTCTTCCATTGTTCTTTCAATCTACTTATCCTCATTTCTCAACTCAAAGTTCTTTTGAAACATATCCTCCAATTTTCTTCTAATTCTTAGTTAGATAACTTTATTTTGCTCATCCCTCTTCTCCTTAAGGTCTATCTCAAGGTCACTAAGTAAAATCTCTGGAGGATAACTGTTAATTACATTAATAATCTGCTCCAATTGTTTTTCCATATCTCTAATTGCGGACCCTAGACTTTCTAACTCACTCTACATTTGAATAACAACCTCTTCTAATAAATCCTTCTCCACATTCTGTGGGTTGAAATTAAATCCATGAAGAAAGGAAAGTCTAACGTTAAAGTTGCCCTGATTATTCCAATTACAAGTCTAATTAAATTGATTATCTTCTAGAAATTATTTTTCTCCTCCAAAATTATTATTCCAGTTAAATTTTGAATAGTTTCTAACCTGGGTTGTAATAATCAGAATAAGGATTTTATATCTCATGACTAGTTTCAAAAGAGTTAGTTTCAATCGATTGTCCAAATAAATTTTCCTGAATATTTGGGGCCCTTGAGGATAACTTTCTACATATTGATCTAACTTCCTCTCAATATCTGCAACCTCAGTAGTTAAAATAGTACGCATATCTTCTTGAAAAATTATTACTCTCTGGGATTTACTCTTTCAAAGCTACTAACATTATAATCCAAATTTGAACATTCATTATATTGTTGATCTACCATTTTTACATTAAATTCATGGAGTTTTTTCTGATTCATAGTCCTCCAAAAAGTTCTCTCCAAATCTGGGTCGTAAAATTCAAGGTCTGCAGCTCCTGAACTACGCATGCAAATTTAAAGACTTAACTAACAGTGCAGATATCAAAAATATTTTTGGTATTTTAGATTTTCTTTAAAATAAACACACACAAACACACTAGATAATAATATTATAATTTCCAAATCTAAGTCTTACAGGTTTAACCAAAATTCTCTTAAATTTCTTACTGTTGCTTCCCCCGCAACGGCGCCAAAAACTTGACCCGGCCCGCAATTACTCAGTAATTTAGCATTTAATATATGGAAAAATACTTGACCCAATTTATATTTAATGGCTAGTGTGTAAAATCAAAATTTTATGAAATTTAGAAAATGGTTTACACACTAGGGATACTACTCAAGTATACGTGTCATTTCAAGTATTCTTTAAAACCCCAATATCGATCTCATAAAGAAGCAAGGTAAAAATTCTCTTAGGCTAATTTTAGTTAGGACTGTCAATTTAGCTTGTTGTTTTAGCTCGTCAAGTAGCTTGTGTTCGGCTCGTTCGTTAAGCCTAACGAGTCGAACACGAACAAATTTTTAAGCTCGAAATGCAAATGAGCCGAACACGAACAAAAGTTTGTTCGCTCGTGTTCGGCTCAAATTGGCTCGAAAACAAATAAATATATATATACATAATAAATATTAATAAAATTAAATATTATATATTATAATTAATTAAATTTTTCTAAAAAATAAACTATTACATTTTATATAATCAAATACTATAAATTATAATATATAATAATTTATTACTAATAATATTTATTAGTTATATAATTATTATGTATTTATATAATAGTAAAATATAAGTGAAATAATTAAAATATATTGAGATATATATACTCTTTAACAAAAAAAACCCTAACCGGCCCTCCATTCCCGTCTTGAAAGTTCTCACATTCAGCTGCCTCTCTAAATTTCCCTCTTGCGACTCTACTCCTCTGCCTCGGCCTTGAAAGCTTAGGGTTTTTCTTCTGTGTTCATCATCTAATCTCTATTTCTACTTTTCCTTGGATAGGCAGCGTTGGCTCGATTGATCGGTATTCTTGCTTGGTTGCTCGATATTCTTGCATGGTTGCTTGTTTGGATACCTAGGTGTTATCTTTGAGTATCTTTTCTATAATATTTCATATTTATCTTCAGGTATGCCTCTTGTCTCAAACTTTCTTAAATTTCTTTTATATTTATTTAGTTTTTTGAGTCAAACATCACTTTGTATGGTTTTTGGCAACGAAACATCGCTTTATAGCCAGTGTTGGCTCAATTGATCGTTATTCTTGCTTGGTTGCTCGATATTCTTGCACTTTTTGTTTGGATACCTAGGTGTTATCTTTAAGTATCTTTTCTGTAATATTTCATATTTATCTTCGGGCATGCCTCTTGTCTTAAACTTTTTTAAATTTCTTTTAAATTTATTTATATTTTTTGAGTGAAACATCACTTTGTATGGTTTTTGGCAGTGAAACATCGCATATTGCATTTATATATGTTATTTTCTTATTAAAAGTAATTTATTTTTTTCAGTTATAAGTTAGGTATGCACCATCACATATCTTTTTCTTAGTTTTATATTGTTCATCACACTCATCCTTTTGGGTTAGTCCATAAGATTTGGGATATAGTTTTATAAAGTTGGTGATATAGAATCTTATACATACTTGATATTTCTGGGAACTTCATATTTTATATGAATGTCCTTCATCAGTTTTGGGGCCATGCTTTTTTGATAACTTTCCATCTCCATTTTTTTCCATCAATCATTTTATAGCTTTCTTGCAAATTTATGAGAGTATTGTGTTGCTTTATGGTGAGCTATATCAGGTAATATTTATAGAGTAGTTTTCTAGTTATGTTACTCAAGGGGAATGCTTTCACAGTGGTACCACACATTTCAATTCATCTCCATCAAGCATATTCTATCAAGCTCTTCTTCAGATATATGTGTTTAGGGTTTTCCATATAGATGGGGTATTTCATAAGAATTATGGTATCCATTTTTCTAAAGTTACAAATCTTCTGATATATATGTTGGCATTATATTTTTGTTGGAAGTAGGTTTGTTGCTTATAAAAGTAAGTATCAACTTGTTATGACAAGATCCAGTGTTATATAAGTTATCGCCTATTCTGGAAGCACATGAGCACAATAAGGTGGATAAAGACCCTCTTAGGAGAGTTTCATTTTTCTGTTACATAGCCTATGGGAACTTGTTTTAATTTTTTCTGTTTAGTGGGAACTTGTTTTATGCCCTCTGTTTTTTTTACCTATGAAAGATGCTATTCTTTGTCATGGGTTCTAAGGTTCAATGTTGAACTTTAGCGTATTTTAATTATGCTTGATATAGGCTTTCATTCATGCAGGCTGAACATGTTTTTAGCGTATGTAAATGGGAATTCAATGCTGAACTTTTGGGCTCCATTTTCCATCATAAATACCATGTCTATTTATAAAAGTGTAAGACTGTTAATTCTTATTTCAATTAGATAGTGAATGTATAATTTATATAAAGGGTGTATAGCCGAATTAGTGGACAAGGGAAGCGATTGATACATAAATTTATAATATTATGGTCCTACATAACCAGGATTTACATTTAGTTGGTTATTCAGAAGTCTTTTAGTTTTTGTTGTACCTCATTAATGTTTTGTGGGAACTTATTCTATGCCCTCTGTTTTTTCATTTCTGTGGTTTTGTGCTTCATGAGGGTGCATGAAATCGGCATAGAGTTTCTTTTTAGATAAGAATATAAAAAGTATTTTAAGATGATTCTTCTTACTCTTAATTTTGGAAGGCAACACAAGTTTGCAACCATTAAGATAAGAATATAAAAAGTTACAAAAGGCTGGGATAGATATGCTAATTAAGAGATGAACATATGATATGGCTCTTGCTATTGGAGATGGTAATTTAAAAATAATACTTTTTTAGAAAACTCTTCTTTTTAGTCAGTTTTGGCATTGCAGGTTTGGCAACACAAGTTAACATACTATTGAAAGGTTTGAGATGCATGTAATATTAATTTCTCATACCATTAAATAACGTTTTCGGCCCTTTTCATTTTTCTTACCAAGAATTCCTTTTTTACATATATATAACACAGAAAATTCATATTTCATATTTGAAAGAATCATATTTGTGTGAATGTTCAGAGCCAAACTTATTAGCTTATGACTCCTCTCCCAAGTGAATTTATTATCATGTTGTCACTGTATAAACTTTAGTGTAATACGAATTAATAAAACCATGTAGATACAAAAACTAGATAGATATACGAGTTAACTTAGATATTGAGATGATTATTATATTATTTATATGTGAGCTCATGATAGTGTTGGTCCAAATTGCTTATGGCTGCATCATATATATTCTACTTCAAGGAAGATGAAAGGAAACAAACCCCAGCCTTTCTTTTCTTCCCACTATTATATTATTCCAGTTTCTCATTAATTTTTTTCTTTTTAAACTCTCACAAAGAAGAAGAAGAAGAAGAAGACGAGGAGGAGGATTGCCACCATGGGAAGAGCTGCATGTTGCAATAAGGATAAGGTCAAGAAAGGACAATGGTAACCAGAGGAAGATGCCAAACTCAAGTCTTACATAGAGTAGAACGAAATTGGTGGAAATTAGATTGCTCTTCCACATAAAGTTGGTATAATTATTTCATCCCTAATTAATCTTCTTAATTACTCGAGCCATGATCTTCAACATCATCAAAAGTAATATTTTGAAGTGTCAAGGATTGGAGAATGATTCTTAAATAATCTGCTTTTTTTTACTGAAAAATCTATTTTTTTTTAATCTCATAACCAAAATATATAGTATTTCAATTAAAAAATCAGGCTTTTATTGAAATAGGTGGTCTTTCATTGCCGCCTAGTTGCCAGGAAGAACAGACAACGATATAAAGAACTACTGCAATTCTTGCTCCAATGGTGTGAGCTTGGGTTTACATAAATTAGTTTTAATAGTTTGAGTTATATGTAAAGTATAAGAAGAATTAAATGTACAAAACAATTATTTTTTTAGATTTTGATTTTTATTTTAAAATTTTATTTATACTTTTTGTACTCTTGTTTAGTTTGTACATTTTAAAATTTGTAATAAATTGATTCTTATTTTGTAATTGTCAAATAATATTAATATTCTTGTGTAAAATTTTGTAATCAATTTTGTAAAGTTTTTTTGGTTAATCATTTTTTTAGTTAATAAATATATGAACTGTGGTATGAAATTTGTTCTTGAAAATTTTTTAGACAAAATTATTATTTTTAAAAAAAAATAATTTTTATTAAAATAATTTTATATTCTAACGAGCCAATTTCGAGTAGAACACGAACAGAAAATTGTTATTCGAACCAAACATGAACACATTGTACACAAGTCATTTTGAACACGAGCCAATTTTGAACACGAGCCAAATTCGAACGAGCTGAACACGAGCCTAGCCTGAGCTCGCTCAGACTCGATTACAGCCCTAATTCTAGTATACTACTATCATGTCTTAGTTTGGAACTTTTGAAAACTTTGATTTTCCTAAATTTACTAATTTCCTGTAAAATTATAATTTAAAAAATTAAATTAAAACTAACACTAAGGAGACTCGATAAATTTTTGAAATATATTAAATAATTAAAATCTCTTTCCCCTTGCAATGAGATCATAATTAGTGTAGGAATATAATGTTTAAAAATCAAATGTGGTATTGCGAAAAATAGGAGCAATCCTATTTTTTATCCTCTTTATGGAGGATAAAGAATATTAGCTAATCCAGAGTTTAGTCCTTAAATATGCGGTTAGACTGGGAAGATACTAAGCCCTCACCTTAGAGTTCTCACCATCCCCTCGCTTGAAGGCTAACATCTCGCTTTAGTTTCCAAACATCTGGACCAAATTAGTGATTTTAGTTTGTCACCCTAAAATCATCAATTCTACACTGATCAAAGTTTATTTTCCTATTTATTTGTACTCAACACCACGGACTACATTCTCATCCATGAAATCACATCTAGTTCCACTTTGTTGAGAATTATACCACCTTCTCGGATCTTAATGCAATTACAATAAATTTTAACATTGTAATAGGCCTAAATTGCAACTTAAATGAAGTTCAAGTGAATACCATCACAAAGTTTAAAATAAAAGAAAACTTCAAACCATTTTAATTCTACACATAATTAATTCTCATCACAATGAGAAAGAGTAAGGAAAGTCTATTGAATAAGCATCGAGAAAACATATGGGTTCTCATTGCAAATGATATTGAAAACATACAACTTTATTCTAGTAATTCAAAGCAAATACAAAAAGAGTCCAAGAGTTATATTTACAGAAGATTCACGCCCTTCTTGTCAAGAAAATAGCAAACCTTACACTTCTTCCAACGTTCCAAAAGCTACCAAGACTCCACAAGAGACTTCTCATCTTACACACACACACGCACGCACTCCACCTTGAAGAGGCACACCAAACTCCTCTCCAAATCTCTCCTAAAAACCCCTCCTAGACTCCTCATGAGAGGTGCCAAGCCCCACTTTTTAAAGAGACACAACACAACTCCTTTTCCCAAGAGGCACATCTCTTCACTCTAAGAGACACACCTCTTCAATTCAAGAGACACACCACTTGAACCAAAAGCTTTTCCAAGTGTTTAGATTCATTGAACCACTCCATGGGGTGTGCAAGTTGTTTAGAATCTTCCAGAACATCCCAGAATAGTCCAAAATCATCAAAAATCCACCCCATAACCGTTTCTGGAGTCTAGGCGCTAGTTTCGGGCTCTTAAGCATTATCTTCTCTATCTTCTAGCACCTAGGCGGTGCCCTATAGGCAGCTCCACCATTTTGCCCCGTTTTGCTCTATTTTAGCTCTGTTTTGCCCCATTTCACTCTAACTATTATACCTACAAAAAAAACAACCTTTCTTTAAAGTGTAATTTCATTCAAAAACATGTCCTTGAGGATAAGTTTTCTTAAAAACCTACCCTGTTTTTTCTGCTGGCCATAGGGTGGCTTACCTAAGTTATTTTCATGGGAGCAGCTACATTTGAGGATACTTTTTCTTAATTAGATTCTTGTGGGACATTTATATTTTTTTATGATTTTTCATGATGCTTCGAATATTTATGGTGCTTTGGACAAGCCACTTTACTTGAGAATTTTTTATTCTTCATTATGTTTTCTATTTACGTCGACAATGTTATTTGCTTATGTTGGTTTTGTTCTTAACCTTATATGATTGTAGTTAATTCATTGAGGCTTATATGTTAGCCACTTTGATGTCAAAATACATTGATGCAACTGGAGAAAGGCGCAAAAGGAGATTTGCAGCTGTCATTTGGTTGATGTACAAATATTATAACTCGTACATAAAGTGCTCTCCTTGCATTACATTGCCATATTTTGGTGACATATGGATTAGGAAGTTGTTTGCGGGCTACCCAACAAGATTTAGCAATATGTTCCTCATAGAATAGGTGGTATTCACCGATCTGTTTGAGGAACTACATAGAAATCATGGACTTCATGGCTCATCTAAAACGATTAAGTGTTGGCAATAACCCTCTATAAATTATCGCAGAATGAATGAGTGTGAGGAGCTATGGAGCGGTTTCAACACTCCTCCGAATCGATTTGCAGATACTTCTCAATATGATTGAATGCACTTGTTATTTTTTCTTCATAAGTCATAAAACCAACATATCCTACACTTGAACAGACTCCCACAGAGATTTCTAATGATGTGCACTATATGTCATACTTTAAGATAATTTCTCCTATTTATTTCATTCAATTTTCATATAAATATCGTAATTGTGTAACCCTTCATTATCTATTTAGAATTATATTGGAGCAATCGATGCAACACATGTTGATGAACGTACTCCAAATAATGAGAAGATCGTATTAAACAGTTATTGTGGGTCCCTAACGCAGAATGTCATGGCGGTATGTGACTTCAACATGTGCTTCATTTTTGTCATGACCGGTTGGGAGGTCAGTGCACATGGCAGTTGAATTTGCAAACCTACAACATAGAATAACAAATACAACTGTCCACATCCACCTACAGTTTTCTTGAGACTGAGCTATTTTTCTAATTCTTTTCTCCTTCAACGCTAATCATTCAAATCAATCACGTAAATACTATTTAGTCGATGTTGGGTATCTATTGCGACAAGGGTTTCCCAAGCTCTATGCTGATACGAGATAACACATACCTAATTTTGAGTGAGCCAGAAATGTTATATAAGGCAAAAAAAAAATGTTCAACAAAAAACATTCATCCTTACATAGTGTTATTGAAAGGACTTTTGGTGTTTGGAATAAGAAATCGGTTATATTTTGTGATATGTCATCTAACTCATTTTTGAAATATGTGCATATTGTGATTGTCATGATGGCTCTCCACAATTATATTCGGTAGCATCCTTCCCACAATTATATCGACTTCCACAGACGAGAATCATGAACATGACCCTGCCGAGGCGTGTGTACTGTCTTTGACAATTTTTGTTACAGGCCAAAAATGATGTTCCCTATACTTGTACTAAAGATGGGCAATCTGCAAGTGAGATGACAGAGTTGAGAAAATAAATTACAAATGTGATAGTTAGAGGGTGATTAGATTTTTTATCATATTATTATTTTAATGATTTGAAGAGATTCATTGTTTATTGTATTAATATATTATATTGTTCTTGTTTATTTCCATTTCTTGTGTATTTAATATTAATTGTTTTTATTTTTTATGCAATTTGAAATTGTCTTTTTTTCCTTTTGCATTTCTTTTGTTTTTCTTTTGGTCAGTTTTTTAGGTTTATAATGAGACGTTTAACCTTTTTGGTTTTTCTGGATGACCCGTTTATTATTATTGGTTGGTGTCACATGTGAAATCCTAATGAAGACAATCAAGTTCCTCTCATCTTTTTGGTGCTATGTTTTTAAGTTTCATCTAAATAGTCATTTTTGGTGATATGCATACGTGACACACGAGCTTGGTATTATGTGGGTTAAAGACAACCAAGAATCATTTTTTATATGATTTGATATCTTTTTATAGTGATAGATCCATTGTTGTTTATGTTGTTCTTTGAGACCTCAAAGTTGCATAGAATTATAATTATTTACATCTGTTATCAATTTTTACTTGTGATATAACTAATGGGATATTTTTTTAAGCATTCAGGAAAGATGAGTTCAAGGATTTTCGGTACCTCCCGAGGCTTGCACTACTACTATGGGCTATAAAGTTCTCTGCCAATTTCACATCAACCACATAGCTATGGGGGATAGTTTTATAGGTACACGTGGAGAATCACGAAAAACTGTGACTATTTTTTTTAGGCATATATGTTTGAAGATTCTACCACCGAGAGAGATTGGACATGAAGAGTATCCCTGGAGGACGGTTAGATCGTGACATACGTATTTTGTATTTTAAAAATAATATTATCATATTATTAATTATTATTTTAATATTCTTTTTATTAATTTTATTAATCATGCTACTCACCATTAAGTGAAGTGTTTATCTTTATTTTATAAAGTTCTATATTAAATCTTTTCTTTTAAAGTATAAAATGTATTGGTATGATTAATTCTGTTGCAAAGTTCATTACTATACAAAGGCAGAATGATCATTTATCCAGAAACAGCTACAACAGAGTTATTTTCAAACTGCACAAAACAAATAGACCGTCAGCTTATCTGCAGTATCCTCCCCAAACAAACCTTAATTTAACTTAATAGGCTTGGATTAGGCTTGGTTTGGTTTCGACTCTGGTCGACCCAAACCAAGCCTAAACTTAACTCACTTAGTCCAACAACCACCCAAATCTAACCCAAACCCTAAACCTAAACCCCAACTCAGTTATAAACCAAACTCTAAACCTAAACCTAGACCTGAAAAAACCCAATCCAAATCTAACTCAAATCCTAAACCAAAACCTAGACCTGAACCAACCCAGGGCTAAACATAGACCTGACCCAACCCAGGTTTAGCCCAAACCCAAAACCTAAACTCTAAACCTAAACCTAAATCTAGGCCAAATTTAACCTGGGTCAAGCTAGCTTGAACATGGTCATAACCAATTCAAACCAAAGCCAAAGCAGGTTAACTGATGCACGGAAACTTGGGATTAAATTAACAATAAATATGTAATTTGACCCAAATAATAATGTAACTTTAATGAAAATAATTTATCTTTAAAACATCTTTTAAACTCTCAATGCCTTTTACATATAATGCAAGTATACATATCGTTCATTTAATATAGGGCTCTAATGAAGTCCTAGATATCGATCCCACAAGGAAGCTAGAAATGTATATAAGCTAGCTATTAATATTCTATTGTTAAAGTAAAATAAAATAAAAATAAATTAAAGTACAAAGTTTGAACTTAAACTACTCAAGTTAAATGATACTAAATATGCAGATGTGTGACTCCAACAGTTAAGTTAAACTAGATTTTAAACTTTCAAAAGTAAAATTGTTGAAATAAGACAAAATTTTTTGTTGATGAAAAGTTCAAGTATGAGAAAATACCATTACCCTTTACAATGAAAATATGGCTTGTGAAGAAATTGAAATCATTTGAAATATATATTTAAAAACTGTTTTGTGTCAAATATGAGCAATCATATTCTCTACCCTCTTCTGAGCGCTGTAAAGAACATTGACTAATCCAGAGTTTGGTCCCTAATTCCGTGTTTAGGTTGGGAGGATACTGGCTGTCACTCCAGAGCTCCCACTACTCCCTTGACTGAGGGCTAACATGCTCGCATTAGTTTCCAATCAACTGAACCAAATTGGGGATTTAATCTATCACCTTAAAATCTTCCAATTCTACATCCAATATATTTCCCTATTTATTTACACCCAATCCCATGGATGGCATACTTTCCCATGAAATTAAATGTGATTCTCCCTTTATTTTACAAATCATATCTCCTTTTAGAACATATGTTTATTAACACATTTTAACAATTCAATTGGCTAGATTGAAAACTAAATGAAGATCGAAGTTCATATCATCACAAATTATTGACATTTATAACTGTAGAAAACAAAATCAATTCTTCAGAAAATCATTTCTTCAACATAGGGAGAAGGATAAAGAAGACTACTTAGAAATCATGAGAAGGATACGATAAAACATGGACTTCATATATAAAAACAAGTTTACAAATAAAAGAAATGAAAAATATAACTTATCTCACAATCTTTCCCAAGCAAATCCCTAGAAGTTCTCTCTAAGCCTTTCTCTCTTTACAAGTACTCTCAACTCTCTCTTAGAAGTGTAATGAAGAAGAAATCTCTCACCTTCCCTTTCCTCTTACAACCTTAGAAGACAATCTCCAAGCCCTTGACTTTCTCTCTCTATCTCTCTCTCTTGGTTCTCATGCCACCTATCTTTTTCCGCCTCCCTTTTGAAGTTCTTCTCCAACTTAATTTTTATTTTGGGCTGCTCCTCTGAATAGAATTTCAATTTCCCTCCAAAATTTAAAAGTCAAACCTTTAAATTCAAAAGATGTGCCCACTTAATCCAAGAGTTAAATCCCTTCAAATTAGAACCTTTCAAAGTGTCTAGATGCATTGAATCACTCTATGGGGTCTTTAGAACAAGTGTCCCTTTGAAATTTCAAACAAAATTTGTCTCGAACCACCTTAATTTGAAAAATTTAAATCTAGTGCATCATGCACCGATCTGGCACATCATGCGTCAGTGCTCTAGATTTTGGCGCATTATGCGCCAAACCCCAAACTTGGTTTTTTTTGCTCCAAATTTTGCTCATTTTTTCATTTTTGCTCCAAATGCCTGAAAATGGTATACCTGCAATAAAAACACAAAAATATCTTTCTTTAAAGTGCAATATCACAAAAATAGACATAAAAATGGTACTTAAAATAGTATATTATTTTTTTGTATCATTAACCCAACTTAAACCAGGTCAAACCCAATTCAGCCCGAGTTAACCTAGCTTAATGATTCTGATATTTTGTATATGTAAGGATTTATGAAGTTTACACCACTACTTGAAGATTTTAATCCCCGGCAATGGCGCCAAAAACTTGATCCCTAGATACTTAATGGCCTATGCACAATAAAGCAATAGTTATGATGGTATTTTTCACTTATATTTTCTTATTTTACAACAAAATCAAAAACTTGATCTGAAGAAAAATAAGAAATTAACTTTTTAATTTATATATATTTATATTGGGATACTACGCAAGTATACGTATCGTTATCAAGTAATATAAAACTTTTTTATTAAGACCTGAATATCGAACCCACAAGGAAGATTATGTAATATACACTTTTTAGAATGTTTTTCTATTTTTAAAAAGATAATAACTTAAACTAAAAACGATTTTTGTAGGAATTTAAAATTTAAATATTTTTGGGATTTTTGATATTTTAATGAAACAGTAACAACTTAAAAAGATAACTAAAGTTTTTGTAGAAGAAAAGTATTTAATATTAAAATATCTTTCTTCTTATCATAAATCAGTAATAAGTATAGGAATTTTGTTCTGGAAGTATGCAAATTGTGTTATGTCAAATAGGAGCAATAATATTCTTGACCCTTACTAGAGATGCTACAAGGAACATTGGCTAATTTAAAGTTTGAATAGTTTTGAAGACAGGCTAGGCAGGGAAGATACTAGCTCTCACTCTAGAGTTCCCTCGATTCCCTCCACTTGGGGGCTAACATTCTTATATTAGAGCCTAAAATAATAAACCAAGTTGGGGGTTTTAACCTATCACTTTAAAGTCCTCTAACTCTACACCCATCAATGAATATTTTCTTCTTTATTTGCACTCAATCATATGAACTACATTCTCATTCATACAACCTCATGTGATTCTTTCTAATTGTTGACTGAGACAATACCAGCCCGGTTCTTACATGTTCTCACAACAAATTTAACATCTGTATTGGCTAAATCAAGAAGTAAATAANTTTTCTAAGAGGTGTCTTGGGATCTCTTCAAAATGTGTCTTGATTCGATGTATTTGCCCAAGAGATGCATCCTTTCATGATAATTTTTGTCCATGGTGGTTACAACCACCTATTAAGCCAATGGGTGCCTCAAAAACCTCTTTCAAATTTATGAAAACTGATTTTACTCGTCTAGTAACTGTCACTGGCGCTTAGGCACGGTTTTCTCTATTTAACCAGCGTTTAAGCGTCGGATCTGACACTTAGGTGCCAAAACTCTTTTGCAAAATTTTTCTCATTTTTGCTCCAAATTTGATCCTTTTTCACTCCTTTAAGCATTTTTTCCATTTTTAGTTGTATCTGCAAGAAAAACACAAAAATACATTCCATTAAAGCGCACTATCTTAAAAATAGATATAAAAATGTGTCTAAAAACACCATATATTATAAGTGTATCAAAATCCCCTAAACTTAAAATATTACTTGGTGAAACTTCAATCTTTAAAAACTAAATATGTATGATATGTATATGAGTTTCTTTAGGAGTTGCTAAAAATACTATATATTTTAGGTGTATCAAAATCCCCCAAACTTAAAATGTTACTTGTCCTCAAGTTGTCCAATATTCAAAAACAAAATATGTATGATATGTATATGAGAGTTTCTTTAGGAGTTACTAAAATTTAGATTTAGAAATATAGTTGTCCAATTTAGAAAAAAAATTAATAAATGAGACTAACTTAAAGTTTGAAATNTTTAAATACAAAAGATGTGCCCATTTAATCCAAGAGTTAAATCCCTTCAAATTAGAACCTTCCAAAGTGTCTGGATGCATTGAATCACTCTATGGGGTGTTTAGAACAAGTGTCCTTTTAAAAATTCATGTAAAATTCGTCTCGAATCGCCTTAATTTGAAAAAGTCAAATTTGGCGCATCATGCGCCGATCTGGCACATCATGCGCCAGCGCTCTAGATTTTGACGCATCATGCGCCAAACCCCAAACTTGGTTTTTTTCCTCCAAATTTTGCTCGTTTTGTCATTTTTTCTCCAAATGCCTAAAAATGGTATACTTGCAACAAAAACACAAAAATACCTTTCTTTAAAGTACAATATCATCAAAAATAAGCATAAAAATGGTACTTAAAATAGTAAATTATTTTTGTGTATCATTAACCCAACTTAACCCACGTCAAACCCAATTCAGCACGAGTTAACTTAGCTTAATGATCCCGATATTTTTTATATGTAAGGATTTATGAAGTTGAAACCACCACTTGAAGATTTTAATCCCCGACAACGGCGCCAAAAACTTGATCTCTGGATACTTAATGGCCTATGCACAGTATAGCAATAGTTATGATTGTGTTTTTCACTTATATTTCCTTATTTTGCAACAAAACCAAAANAATACTAAAGATCAATACTCTCCACAACTTCCATCCAAAACTTAATTACTTATCATTTTAAGAAGAAAGATAAAGAAAACTACTCAGAATCCATGGAGAAAATAAAACCACACTTTAGTTTAAAAGAAGAAATCATTATCAAACCAACAACAAGTCTCGATTAAAACCAAAAGTAGTCTAAAACAAAAAAAGATAAAAACTTATCTCAAGTCCNAAACCAACAACAAGTCTCGATTAAAACCAAAAGTAGTCTAAAACAAAAAAGATAAAAACTTATCTCAAGTCTACCAAACTCTTGGAGTTCCTTTGAATCTCTTCACTTTTACAATCACTCAAAACAAAATAACAAAAATGATAAAGTGAATAAAAGTGGTTTCTGAAAATCTCTTAACTCCCCAGAGAAGAACTTTCAAAACTTGTCAATATTTTCAGGACTCTTTTCTAAGTCCTCTTCTCTTTCTTTTATAGTTTTCCAAGAGGTGTCTTGGGATCTCTTCAAAATTTTTCTTGATTCGATGTATTTGCCCAAGAGACGCATTCATGGTGGTTACAACCACCTATTAAGCCAATGGGTGCCTCAAAAACTCTTCGAAATTCGTGAAAACTGATTTTACTCATCTAGTAACTGTCACTGGCGCTTAAGCGTGGGTTCTTGGCGCTTAAGTGGGGCCTTCTTTGTTTAACCGGTGCTTAAGCGTCGGATCTGACGCTTAGGCGTCAAAACTCTTTTGTACAATTTTTCACATTTTTGCTCCAAATTTGATCAATTTTCACTCCTTTAAGCATTTTTCCATTTTTATTTGTATCTGCAAGNCTATTAAGCCAATGGGTGCCTCAAAAACCTCTTCGAAATTCATGAAAACTGATTTTACTCATCTAGTAACTGTCACTGGCGCTTAAACGTGGGTTCTCGGCGCTTAAGTGGGGCCTTCTCTGTTTAACCGACGCTTAAGCGTCGGATCTGACGCTTAGGCGTCAAAACTCTTTTGTACAATTTTTCACATTTTTGCTCCAAATTTGATCAATTTTCACTCCTTTAAGCATTTTTCCATTTTTATTTGTATCTGCAAGAAAAAAAAAACACAAAAATACACCTTCCATTAAAGCACAATATCTCAAAAATAGGTATAAAAATGTGTCTAAAAATACTATATATTTTAGGTGTATTGTCTAAAAATACTATATTTTAGGTGTATATCAAAATGCAATATCTCAAAAATAGATATAAAAATGTGTCTAAAAACACTATATATTTTAGGTGTATCACTTAACATAAGTCAAACCCAACTCAAAATTAAGATTACCTAAGACAAACCAAATCAATACTAAGCCAACCCATGTCAATTTAGCTTAACCAGAGTTAAGCCCAATTCAAACTTAACCTAACAACTTAACCCGGATCAACCAGTAAATCCAGATTAACACGGGTCAATTCAAGCCAACCTAAACTTGGTCCGAGTCAATCCCAACCAATGAAAGTCAGTCTATACCCAATCCAAACTCAAGCCAGTTGACTCATATCATTCCTCAGCTCAATCCTCGACTTACCTCAACTCAACCCTAGCCCGAGTTTTATTTGAGGCTAAGTATATATACATGTTATTTTATGTGTTTAAATTTATATGTTATTTCATGTTCAAACACCAAGCAAAAATAAAAAAATATTCATAAAACAAAAAAAAGGTGGAAATCTCTCATAAGATGGTTTTCCCCACAAACATCAAAAATCAAATCTCAAACAAAACAAATTCAAAACTTGGTAAACTTTAGTTTCTCAACATGACTAACAACCTTAAGAATTGAAAAAAAAACATAAATTAAAAAATCAAACTTCAAATAAAAATCTAAACACACCTAGAAAAAGAACGAGAAAAAAATCTAGGTAAATCTGGCATTGACCTTAGTTTAGCTAACCTAGACACCAAACCGAGGGTAGTATAAAAGCCTAGGTTAGTCTAGGTATCTAGTTAATGTTAAGGACTAGGACATACAAAACAATAAACATATCCTCTAAGACTAGATGGAATGCCTTAAAATGAAGTAACTTATTGTTACTGACAAAGGTATTTCAGATTGTTTTGAAGCTACGATCCTCAACGCTTCAGCAGTTAAAGGGGACTCTTGGTTGTGAGGTTGGTCATAATCGACAGATACCAACGTTCCTGGGACGATGGAAAGCCATGGGAATCTTGACCGGAGACATTATTCTTAAAATCTAGATTAGTCTGCCTATATATTTCTTTACAGAGTCTAAGGTATCATTTTTCATCTAGAAATCCTTTCTTACCTGACTCTATCTTTAATTTAGGGTTTCAAGTTATTCATGCCAGTCTAATCCAGTATCCCCGATTTATCTTTTGACTTCAATTGNCAAAAGTAGTCTAAAACAAAAAGATAAAAACTTATCTCAAGTCCTCCACCAAACTCTTGAAGTTCCTTTGAATCTCTTCACTTTTACAACNAAGAAAACTACTCAGAATTCATGGAGAAAATAAAACCACACTTTAGTTTAAAAGAAGAAATCATTGTCAAACAAACAACAATTCTCGAATAAAATTAAAAGTATTCTAAAACAAAAAGATAAAAACTTATCTCAAGTCCTCCACCAAACTCTTGAAGTTCCTTTGAATCTCTTCACTTTTACAACCACTCAAAACAAAATAACAAAAAGGATAATGTAAATAAAAAGTGGTTCCTGAAAATCTCTCCGAACTAACTCCTTTCACGACTCTTTTTTAAGTTCTCTCTTCTTTATAGTTTTCCAAGAGGTGCCTTGGGATCTCTTCAAAATGTGTCTTGATTCGATGTATTTGCCAAAAGACGCATTCTTTCATGATAATTTTCATCTATGGTGGTTACAACCACCTATTAAGTCAATGGGTGCCTCAAAAACCTCTTTGAAATTCGTGAAAACTGATTTTACTCGTCTAGTAACTGTCACTGACGCTTAAGCGCGGGTTCTCAGAGCTTAGGCGGGGCCTTCTCTGTTTAACCGGCGCTTAAGCGTCGGATCTGGCGCTTAGGCGTCAAAACTCTTTTGCACAATTTTTCACATTTTTGCTCCAAATTTGATCATTTTTCACTCTTTTAAGCATTTTTCCATTTTTATTTGTATCTGCAAGAAAAACACAAAAATACCTTCCATTAAAGCCCAATATCTCAAAAATAGAAATAAAAATGTGTCTAAAAATACTACATATTTTAAGTGTATCAATTAACATGAGTCAAACCCAATTCAAACTTAAGATTACCTGAGACAAACCAAATCAATACAAAGCCAACCCATGTCAGTTTAGCTTAACCCGAGTTAAGCCCAATTCAAACTTAACCCAACCAGCTTAACCCGGATCAACCAGTAAATCCAGATTAACATGGGTCAGCCCAAACCAACCTAAACTTGGTCTGAGTCAATTCTAACCAATGAAAGTCGGTCTATACCCAATCCATACTCAAGTCAGCTGACTCATATCATACCTCAGCTCAATCCTCGACTTACCTCAACTCAACCCTAGCCCGAGTTTTATTTGAGGCTAAGTCTATATACATGTTATTTTATGTGTTTAATTTTATATGTTATTTCATGTTCAAACACCAAGAAAAAATAAAAAATATTCATAAAACCAAAAAAAAGGTGGAAACCTCTCATAAGATGGTTTTCCCCACAAACATTAAAAATCAAATCTCAAACAAAACAAATTCATAACTTGGAAAACTTTAGTTTCTCAACATGACTGATAAATCTAAGAATTGAAACAAGACATAAATTAAAATATCAAACTTCAAATAAAAATCTAAACACACCAAGAAAAAGAACGAGAAAAAAATCTAGGTAAATCTGACATTGACCTTAGTTTAGCTAACCTAGACACCAAACCGAGGGTAGTATAAAAGCCTAGGTTAGTCTAGGTACATAGTTAGTGCTAATGACTAGGACATACAAAACAATAAACATATCCTCTAAGACTAGAGGAAATGCCTTAGAATGAAGTAACCTATGGTTACTGACGAAGGTATTTCAGACTGCTTTGACAGTTAAAGAGAACTCTTGGTTGTGAGGTTGGTCATAATCGACAGATACCAATGTTCCCGGGACGATGTAACGCCATGGGCATCTTGACCGGATACATTATTCTTAAAATCTAGATTAGTCTGCCTATATATTTCTTTATGGAGTCTAAGGTATCATTTTTCATCTAGAAATCCTTTCTTAACTGACTATATCCTTAATTTAAGGTTTCAAGTTATTCATGTCAGTCTAATCCAGTATCCCTGTTTTATCTTTTGACTTCAATTGATTAGTTCAAACATATCATTAGTCTCTCTCAAATCTTATGATTGATATTCCTTATTCATCTTACGTTTTGGGTGTTTTCCATGACATATTCAATTCTAAGTCCCACGCCCCATTTCCTTGTGATGGACCTGGTAGGGGTTTAATTTAATTCTAAAACAAAAATTTAATTTAATTCTAATGTTTGTTTTGACGAAAATAAAATACTGAGGAAAATTTCAATGAATTTTAAACATATCCACCAATTTATTTATGGTATATTATGAATTTCATAGATTTGATTGAGCTAATAATTCACTATATAATTTAGACTACATTTTCAAAATAGGTATTATATGATTTTAAATTAGTTAATTTGATAATTAAAAAAAATTAAAAAAGCCTGGTCGCTCAGGAGGGGGGCGACTGGCTTGCCACGTCATTTGCCAGTAGGAGCCAAATGTCAGAGCAAATAGCTACTGAATAATTTTTTAAAACTACTAATTCTGATATTGACTTGGGCGTGGGATAATCTTCTGTACATGAAAAAATAATTATATATCTTCCAACAGTTGAACACAAATCCAATTCGTGCAAAATGCTAGAATTTGTCAGCAACATCAATATGCTAGAATTTCAAATGTTACCAATACCACAAAACTCGCTCAACAGGGTCATGATCACCATGAGAATAAGCCGTACGGTCACAGACAGTAGTAGAAACCGCTGTTACTGGTTGAAGAGGGATAGCAGATTACAAAAACAAAACAAATTTGATAAAAAGATTTGTTCGGGAAAAGCAATATGCTAGAATTTCAAATGTAAAAAATGAAAAATAAATATTTGAACAAGAAATGCAGAGCTGGGCACAACAAAGTTCACAGCAGCTCAAGCTCACTATCCGTGCCATACAACTGCAGCAAAACTTCTCCTTTAGCTCCAAGTTTCCTCTTCTAAAATTCATACCATTTTAAGAAGCTACAAAACATTCACCATAGGATCTGCAAACAAAACAGAAGTTTTAGTAGCTTGATACAAGAAGCTACAATATTTCCAAAAACCATTTTCCGCAACAATATTGGGAGCTTTGGCAACCATATATGGTTGCAAAGTCTCAACCATGTATAAATCTAAACAAAAGAAGGATATCAGATTACAAAAATAAAACAAATTAAACATTTTGCACAGTATTTTTGCATAGATGAACTACAAACATCAGATGCAAACCAATGAAAGATAACAAAAAGATATGAGATTATTCCTTAAATGAATAAAAAAAGCCTGAATTTTTAGCCCATCATGAAAAGATGAAATTT
Organism: Phalaenopsis hybrid cultivar; assembly: GCA_002079205.1. NCBI lineage: Eukaryota > Viridiplantae > Streptophyta > Magnoliopsida > Asparagales > Orchidaceae > Phalaenopsis > Phalaenopsis hybrid cultivar. The sequence continues at coordinate 122,624 of JXCR01141800.1, read as the reverse complement.
CTATAACACATAACAATGACAGAATGTCAGATTAGTATATAGATTACATCCTCCCCTAAGAAAAAAGGGAGTACTTGATCACATCAACGTTTATGACCTACATAATTAAAAAATAAAAATCAACTGACAAATGGGCATAAAGATAAAGATAGAACTTGGGAGTAGGTTCATGCCAAGCTTGGACCTGACAGTTAAAATATCAGTCAGGTCCAGTCTCAGAAAAGAGCAGAACCAAAACTTCAGCTAACTAAGAGCATTCAGGTTTAATCAAATCATAATCTGCATTTACAACACACTTATAATGCAGGTTCACTAATTATAATTATGTTAGGTTTCTGATCCAGGAAACAAGTTTCTTTTCTAAGGAGCGTTCTGTAACAGGGAAGGATGCCATTAATTCCGCCCTGCATCTTTTTCTCTTCCTTTAACATCGGAATCCAGATTCTGCTCAAGGAAATCCTCTGCTGGATTTTCATTGCTTATTTCTTTGGTTCCTTTGGGAATTTCCCCAAGTCTCTCCTGCAGGGTTAAACCTAAGGTTAATACTAACATATAATGTCCCGAAAGCTCTTAGGCTACCAACATAAGAGAAACTTCTACCTTGAGAGATGCGTTCTGCAAAATAAGTTGGTCATGTTCCTTCTTGATCCTGTTGACCTCTGCTCTAAGAGAAGCATTTTCATCTTTTAAAACTTCAACCCGGTGAGCCAGTTCTTCACACTCAGCCTGCAGCTCATAAGAAATTACAAAGCTCTTAAGATTTTATAAATCTACTCTATGCAACTGAAGCATCCAAAAGTTGAAGGATACTAGCCTAAACAAAACGCAAGAGTATTACCTGCTTACGGAGTCTCGATCGTCGTGCTGATTCCCTGTTGGATTGTTTTCTTTTCTGCCTCTTAAGCTCTCTTTCATCCTGACATATTGAAAAGAATGGAGAAATGCCAATGTAAACCAAATACAAATCAGATGAAATTATCATATTAAATGCCAACTTTAAGTTTATTAAGTGCTGTGGCATTCAAAAAGAATGGAGAAAAAGTCATCTTCCAGTACCATATAAAAGATCAAACACCTATAGGACTGCTACATGACAATCAAAAAATTTCAAGCAGAAAAAAAATGTGCCCAAAATTGGCAAACAAACTACTAATTCTGATATTGACTTGGGCATCCCACTTCTGCCCCTCCCAAGTGCAACCAGTATAGAAACGACCTTAGGAGGGACCAGCTCAAGCCATTCCCATCTCCTATGGGCTGGCCGGCCCCCTTAGGGATCCAATTTACACTATTTAGGATATTAATTAGGGTTATTTCGCATGGAGATATTTGAATATATGGTGAACTGCTTTTTAGGGATTTTTGGTTTTGGATTTATGCATTAGAGATTGTTTATCCATGTTTTTCCTGCCAGAGTGATGTATCGTTTGATCTTTCTCAAGTGGTGTGTCTATAAGCTGATTGGATCTAGGTGGTGATTTTTCCCGAACATTTTAAGGCCTCCTACACCACCACCAACCCCTTTTGTCAGTTGTTGTTTTATGCTTCCAAACTGCTGTCCAGCCTCTCGTTGTGGATTTCAAGCCCATATTATCATTTCCCCATTCATCTCTTATCTACAACTCTCCTAACACATCCTTTGACATCACACCATCAAGAAACCCTAGATCATATCATCTGATATCGGAGCCACCCAAACACTAAATATTTAGAGATTTGTTTTCCCTCCTCCAAGACCTAAAATCCTTTGTAATTCCTCTAGTCAACCAAAACCACGCACACTAACCTAATTCTCCTACTCCTCGTCAAAGTAGACCAAAACTCAAATTGGGGAAAGAGTCGCTACAACGACCAGAAGAGACATGCAAATGAGTGTCGAAGAGAACGAAGGATATGCAAAAGAAGATTCTCTAACAGCAACAAAGACTTCTTGAATTTGACAGAAGACAACTCATATACATCACTTATAACTGGCTTATGAATTGAGAAGTTAACCCTTCCACAAAAAAGTTTCATGTAATGAATAACTAAAGCCCCGATGATTTGGCATTGAATATCAGTGGAGAGGGTATGGTTTTGGGGTGAAAAATGGCTTCCTAGATTTTGAAAAATGTCTTGGATCACAATGAATTCACTGAGTGGCTCCAAATAGTGCAATTTTTTTAGTGCAAGAATGTTTCCCAAGACAATAGAGTCAAATTAGCAGTCATCAAACAAGTATTATCAAAAATGCAACGTGATGCAGAAGATGTTATTTTTGTTTCAAAGCACATAACACAANGAAACCCTAGATCATATCATTTGATATCGGAGCCACCCAAACACTAAATATTTAGAGATTTGTTTTCCCTCCAAGACCTAAAATCTACATAATGTAATTCTTCTAGTCAACCAAAACCACGCACACTAACCTAATTGTCCTACTCCTCGTCAAAGTAGACCAAAACTCAAATTGGGGAAAGAGACACTACGACGACCAGAAGAGACATGCAAATGAGTGTCGAAGAGAACGAAGGATATGCAAAAGAAGATTCTCTAACAGCAACAAAGACTTCTTGAATTTGACAAAAGACAACTCATATACGTCACTTATAGCTGGCTTCTGAATTGAGAAGTTAACCCTTCCACAGAAAAGTTTCATGTAATGAATAACTAAAGCCCCAACGATTTGGCATTGAATATCAGCGGAGAGGGAATGGTTTTGGGGTGAAAAATGGCTTCCTAGATTTTGAAAAATGTCTTGGATCACAATGAGTTCACTGAGTGGCTCCAAATAGTGCAATTTTTTTTAGTGCAAGAATGTTTCCCAAGACAATAGAGTCAAATTAGCAGTCATCAAACAATCAAAAGTGCAACGTGATGCAGAAGATGTTATTTTTGTTTCAAAGCACATAACACAGAGCGAAACATCGCTTTATTAACCACAGCACTAATAGGTTATATAAAATTATTAATGTATAAATGCATTCACAAATAATTATAATATATAGAGTATTTATTGCATAGCTTAAAATTTGATATAAAATAAAAAATAATGTTCAACCCTTACCTTAAATTCCTTGATTTCAAATTATTAAAAAACTAAACCTTAATATCCTGCCAATAAACTTGAACCTAAATAATGTTCATGATTAAACAAGAGCAAGTGGACATAAATTTGAATAGAAGACAAATTCCATGCAAAATAAACACCCACCCACACAATACAAGCTTTAAAAGTGTCATATACTCAAATAAGAAATGTTCAACATTTTAAAATAAAAGCCTAGATTATGTTTGGTGGAGGAAGAAAAAGCAACATTTATAGATTGTCACTTTCAAGAAAGAAGTCCAACTTGAACCCGTCATCTCTCCTTAAGTGTATGCTCGAACATCAGCTGTCCTTCGCGATCAAATGCCATTGTCTCTTACACTTCCTCGTGGTCTCTTAGATGAGTCGTCTTTCCTTCACATTTGAACACCACTGTCCCTGCTTCTTATCACGGTCAAAGCGTTTGAATGAAACTCTGATTACTATTTATTTGCTTTCGCTAAACCACAAATCAAATCAAACCCATTTGTTTGGCATGAACTCACTCCACACGACACCAAATCCAAGCTATTTCACAATGCTTCGGTGTGTCAATGCACGATTCTTGCTCACTCACCGTGCGACTACAATGCAAAGCAGACCATAACTGCTTTGCATACCGTCACGTGACAAGCTTTGACGCACATTTTTAAAAATACTACATCAAACTAATGAATAACACTTGTAGTGAGAGAATTTGAAACACATTTAACAGCTAGAAATTGTAAAATCATCAGGTGGCCTACGATGAAAAAGGAAATGTAACGATCCCATCATTATCGATTGAATATGTTCTTAAAATTTCACAAACTATATCAAAAAGATTCATCTATGGGTATGCGATAAAATTTAATCAAGTCATGCTGAAATGGGGTTGGTGAAACCAGAGAAGCACATAGTGGCAATGTATCTCAGAGGGTTGAAGTCATATATTAGCAATGTGGTACTCTTGCAGCCTTGTTGATCTTTACCCGATGTATAGGGTCCAAGTTTGAAGGTAAAGAAATATCATCATTAAGGGACCACCACACCTTACAGAAAGAGATCGACATGAAGATTATTCAACAAGAGTACACTCACTAGAGCACATAAGCCAACCCCACACAAGAAAACCAGCCAGAGTGGAGAACCCCAAATTTTTTCCCAGGCAAAACGTTCTTCAAATGCCATTTCTTAGGACATATAACATCTAATTGCCCAAATAGGATAGTGATATCTTCACTGAACAAGAAGCTAAGAAGAAAATAGACAGTGAAACTAAATAAAAGAAAGAAAATGAAGATGTGAATGAGTATTTGCTTCCAGCCAATGAATGAGATATATTAGTGTTTCAACTGATCATTTAAACTAAAACCCAAAGAGAACAATTATTCCGTTACAATATTTTTCGTACCCATTATACAATGAAAGAAAATGAGTGCAGACTTATAATTGACAAAAATAGTTGTGAGAATGTGTTGTCTACTAAATCGTGGACAAGTTAAGCCTTGCCACATAGAAGCATGCCCAATATTATTTCTTATCTTGTTTGAAGACAAGGAATGAGTTCACAGTTGATATGAGAAGCCTCGTGGAGTTCTATATTAGTGACAAGTTCCTTCTATATTAGTGAGAAGTTCCAACAACACCCAATAAGGTTATGTGGTACCTATGGATGCAAATAGGTTGTCCTTATCAATACAATCATCGCACACGCTTACTGTTCACAAGAACACATTCATTCATCAAGGATGGAAAACTTATCGCCCATTTGCTTAGAAAGGAGTTAAACGAAATGGGCATTTACACGGTCTAAGACTACAATGTCACATGCTACCTTTCTACGTGTCCTAAGAGAAGCACCAGTAGAACTAACATTAGTGGCCCTCAAACGAAGTGTTTGAGGAGTTGATATCAAATATAGTGCAGCCCCTACTAAGAGAGTTTTAGGATATCCTCACTGATACAGATCCACCATGCTATCAAATTCATTACACAATTCTATTATCCTGAACCGACCTCCTTACCAGATGCGCTCAACTGAGTACAAAAAGTTGTAGAAGCAAGTTACAAACATAGATGGCTAAAGGCTTGGTCCGTAAGAGTACTAATTTATATGTTGTTCTAGCTTTAATTGTGCTAAAGAAGAGTAGCTCTTGACGCATGTGTATTAATAGCAAGGCTATGAATAAAATCACCATCACATAATGGTTCCTCATTTCACGGTTGGATTTTGGATTAGTTGCATGAAGTCAGTATTTACTCCACGATTGATTTACGCGGTAGTTATCACTAGATCAGGATAAGACCAACACATAAGTAGAAGATATATTTCAAGGCTAGGGACAGATTTTACGAGTAAACAATCATGCTCATTAGCTTATCCAACACTGCGAGCACTTTCATGCAGCTAATGAATAATGTTTTCTAAGCATTCATAGAAAATTTGTTGTTATATACTATGATGATATATCAACATATAGGTGTACTGCATAGGAACACTTGTAACACTTATGAGTGTAGTTTAATTGCTTCAAAGAGTTGAGTTGCACGGCCACCCGAAGAAGCGCCACTTCAAGTCTACGCAAAGTTGCTTTTTTGGATATGTTGTATCTGCAAATGGCACTGAGATGCATTTAGCCAAAATTGAGGCCATCGTTAACCGTCCTCATCTACATTCATTCACTTATGTACGCCAATTTCATTGATTGATTTCTTTTTATATGAAATTTTAAAAAAAAAATTCAGCTCAATGTGGCACCCTTGATGAAGCTCCTCAAATCCGACTGATTCACTTAGTCAAATGAAGCGTAATCTAGCTTTAAAGATTAATTAAGCCCCTATCCTAGATATTCTAGATTTAATAGGTGTTATAGGGAAAGTATGATGACTCTAATGTAGAAAATGAAGTTCTGCTAAGTTAAGACGGGCACCTTATTGCTTTCTTGAGTGAGAAGTTGCATGAGTCTAGGAGAAAGTACTATGCCTATGACAAGGAGTATAACATCATTATGAAAACCCACAATCACTGGAGGTATTATTTGTTGTCAAGTGAGTTTACTCTTTACACTGAGATCAAGAAGCATTGAAATTCCTGAAAAGTCGGAGAAAACTAAAGGATAGACATGTCGCCTGATTGGAGTTTATTTTTTCATTCCATTTTGCACTCAAACACAAATTCAAAAACCAGAACAGAATAGTTGATGCACTAAGTCACCAAAACCTACCAGCCACTAACATTGTTGATGCACTGATCAGAACAAGAAGCCACTAACATTGTTGTCAAATCATGAAGAGCATATTGCAAGTGTCACAATGGAAAGATGACATGACATTTTGGCAGGGATAAGACTATTTACTAAAGTAAACTTTTTAGCGGCCCAAACTAGTACAAAAAGTGGAGACATGTCGGATGGTGCAAGGTATGTGATTTGGCTAAGACTGAATGGCAAAAGACATGTTTTTTTATGGGCTGCAACCTTGTTCCAAATCTGAGTGAATATGAGGATGAACTTTGTGGAGAATTTGTCACAGGCACAGCAAAAAAAAAAAACTATATTATGGTAGTAGTTTACTGCTTTTTCAAGGTAGCCCACTTTACAACTTGCCACAAGATAATGGATGATTAACAAATTATCGACTTATACTTCATAGAAATAATTTGTCTGTATGATGTGCCCAGAGCCATCACCTCGGACAATCGTAAGGTTTCTGAGTCAATTTTGGAGAACTCTATAGAGTAAGCTGGGTACAAAGTTTTAATTCAATTCAACAACTCACAAGCTAACTTATAAATAGAATATAGTGGTGAATAGAAGTTTAGGCAATATACTCAAGTGCTTTGTGTGTAAGAATAAAGATAGTGCGACAATCTTTCTCAATGTCAAGTTTGTTTATAATAATTCCAACACTTAGTCCACAAGATACAGTCTCTTTGAAATAGTATATGGGTCGAAACCCTCACATACTTAGAGTTAGTGCCAATGTTCCTCATTTCTTAACTTAGAACTAATGGTGAGACTAGAATTAGATAGGTTCAGACCCTTTATGAGCATATGAAAAAAAAAGTTGTCAAGCAGCGGATCAACCAATAGAAGCAGGCTAATAAGTCTAGAAGATCTCAATTTTTTAAGGAGATTTATTAAGGATCAAGATGAAGAGATTCCAAGCCAGAAATTAATGGCCTGTTCACGATTGTCAACTAGATTAATGACAATGCATACAAAATGACCTACTGGAAGACTATAACATTGCTAATAATTTCAGCATTGCAAACATATTGCCTTACTAAGAGGATACCGATCCTTCCAGTGAAGATGGCAGGCCCTCTTCTACCCAAGAAGAATCTTTCGCCCCTCCCAAATGCACCCAGGACAGAACTGCCATTCCCAGTGGCCGGCTAAGCACCTTAGGGGTCTATAATGCCTTATGTAGGCTATTAATTATGGTTATTTTGCTTGGAGAAATTTAAATATATTGTGATTTTCTGTTTTAGAGGCTTCTACTTCTGGTTTATGCATTAGAGATTGTTCTCTATTTTTTTCTCATTGGAGGACGTGTGGTTGTAATTTGATTGAATCTATGTAGTGATATCTCTCAAATGTCGGAAGGCCTCCTACACCATCAACCCCTGTTTTCGGATGATATTTTCTGCTTCCAAACTGCCCTCCCGTTACTGGTTGCTGTGGTTTTCCCTTTCATCTCTCATCTTAAAACTTCCTTAGCTCATCCCTTAACCATCCCAAATCGTCAAGGAACCCTAGGTATTAGATATGATATGACTAGGCCACCTGCACTGTACCATAATTTCTATCATACGAATACGTGCTTTATCACCTTGAGCAATATTTTGAAACATCTTTATTTGGAGAGCACTGCATCAGCTAGAAAAAAACCTCACAATTAAAATTCACGTTTTATTAATATAAACAATCATAGTAACTTATCAACAAACTTTCAAGGCAGAAAAACATTTACCAGGCATCTACAATATTATAAGAACAAAAAATAAAATAAAACATTCATTATTCCTTTTCATGCAATACGATAAATTAAGCTGCATTAACTTTCTTTGTTGCACAATGCTAGGAGTGGGATGTGAAGCATAAAACTTGGATATCAGGTCAACGCATGGCAGCATAAGAAGCTAAACTTTGGAAGATATGACACATGATGCTGGCAGAAATGCTACATAAATAAAGATACGACAAAATGCCAATATGTACCTCTGTTGACATCGCTTTCGGTCGAGGTGTAGTTTCCCCTCCTTAGTAGCTTAGGATCTAGCCGTAGTACCTTTCTGTCGACTACTCCTAGAAAACTAGTGAAGGAGTCATCCCCGTTAGCAATTCTGGGTTTTTCTTCGCTCGACTTGACGTTCCACTTAGTAGTTTTGACCGCTATTGCTTGGCAGGTAAGGCTACTCTGAAAGAACTCAGGGAGCATTCCTATAGGACTGCCGGCCTTAGGATTGACTTTACTCGTTGATTTGGCATCACCTCGCTCTTCGCCATCCTGTTTAATCGAATTCGAGCCGATATTTTGATAGGATTCGGGCCGCGACGCTTTTTTAACCCGATCGATGACGAGGTTGCCCGGACGACTCCGAATGACGAAACGGACTGCGCCGATGTGTCCGGAACATCGATTTTGCCTAGGGGGGCATTCNCCACACATTGTATCTGTATCTTTATTTCTATTTTATATATAGCTTTTTTGACATAAAATTAAAATATAATAATTTTTTTTAATAAAACTACAATTTTTCAGTTAAACAAAAATTAAAACCGAATCAAAAACTAAAATCCGTTGTTGATATAAAACCAAACCAACCAAAATTCATCGGTTCAGTTGGGTTTTAACTAAATAATACACACCCCTATTTGTTCCATAAGAAAGTATACTCGTTTTAGCATGCACATACAAGCATTCATATATAAGTTATTTCATTATTCATATCATTCATTCTTTCTTTATGAAATACTTTACCTCTATCTATCAATGAATAAATGCAATCTTATTCAATCTATAGGCTATGATATAAACTGATATATGCACATTTACTAAAATTCTAAAGGTCAAGTAATAATTCTAAAGGTCCATAACCATATATATATATATATATATATATATA